>PVJX010035734.1:0-18016 GCA_004027295.1 Dolichotis patagonum | reverse complement strand
GTATGCATGTTTGCCTGTTACCCAGGGTTATGCTTAACTTTTCCTCAATTTTTTGTTTGAAGATATAATAGGAGGATGTAAAATGAACTCAAAGAAGTCGCTTAGAAGAAGCAATTTATTGGTTGTTGCAATTAGATTTGTAGTACTATATGCATATAAATTCAATAAACTCAAATTAGGACATGCATTTATATAGTACCTATACTTGTACATTTATCTATATTAAATAATTTAAAAGATTTCCAGGATTTAATTATATAGTCGACTTACTTGGCTTTCAATTAATTTATTTTCTCTATTTTGATTGAAAACTGCCAACCAGTGACAGCTGGTCAAAATGATCAGCAAACACCCTAATTCACTTTTTCTATTTCATTTACTCATGAAAGAAATTGGTCATTTTGTGATTACCTCTTTGACTTGGTTTAGGATTGGACACCTTTGAAACTGATGCAGATAGTCACTCATAAGCCACAGATGGGAGTTTGTGCTTGCAGTTTTTCACATTAATCTTTCTTGCAATGAAATAATACTGATAATATGGCCAATTTTCCTAAAGTAATTTATCATTTATAAAGCATTTACACATATAAGGGATGATCGATAACATAGTTAATGTTTACATTTCAAAATGTATTACAGTATAAGACACATTGCCATTAATCCTTCTCAAAGAATTCCTCCTTGCTTCAAACACAATTAACTCATCATTCTTGCCACCTTCTGAAGCAGTTCTGGAAGTCCTCTCTCAGGAATTGTTTTTATGAGGGATGATCAAAAACACAGTGACTGCTGCTTCTACATGCCACCCAACAGAAAGACAGACTCCAAAAACCATGATGGTGTGTCTTCATCCACTTTATTCACTGGATCTGGCCCCAAGTAACTTCTGGTTTTCTCCAAAGTCAAAATGACCAGATAAAATCAGGGCATCAAGGAAGCCAGAACAGCACCATTAAAGGCATTTATTGGATATAAAGCTTTTTACATCCCACAACTTCTTAATAATCATGTTGCTAATATCATTTTTCAAATAAGAACACATAATCTTAGAAAAGCTGAGTGACTTCCCAAAGTTACACAAATAACAAGTAACTGAGCTGAGACTGAGAGCCCAATTTGCTGATTCCTAATTCCATGTTCTCTTCCCACTTTACTGACAAAGGTTCTCAACAGTTTTTTCAGAAGTAATTAAGTCAACAATGAGGTTCTTTAATTGCTATTTTGATGCTCTTGAGTGTAAAATGTAAATATTTGATTTATATAAACACCATAGAAATATGCACTGTGCAAACAGATTTTTGTTTTGAAGTTTTTCTCAAAGCTCCTTTAGAAATTATAACAATGGCATATAACTTTCTTAATAGAAACAATTGGGAAGCAGTAAAATGTTTATAAGATTTGCTGCTATATAATGAAACTCCAGAACAGACTATAGCATAATCCAAACTAGGTATATGTATTGTGACTGTATTTATATGACTCTGAAACAATTGTTTTGTTTTAATTTGATATTGTTAATTATTTAATTTTAATTGACACTTTCATTGCTTGGTCATTTTTTAACGTTTTTTTATTTTAAAGAGAGAAAAACAAAAAGCAAAACAGAACAAAGAAAATCAGAACAGAACAATGCAAGCAACACAGGACTCCATAACAAGACAACAGGAAATCAACAGTGGCTACCACAATGTCTCTCATTTTCCCTGAAACAGTTGTCTATACCATCACACACAATACAATCAAATAAAACAAAGTAGAATAAAATCAATAAAAAAGAAGAGAATGAAAGCATTATGGGACTTCAAAACAAGCATCAGGAAATCACCAATGGCTACCACAATGTCTCCTGTTCTCCTCAAGATAGCCATCCGTACCCTCACACATAATGAAATCAAACAATAGATAATTGACCAAACCAATCTAAACAAAGGAATGAAAACATTACACATCTTCAAAACCAGATAACAGGAAATGAACAATGCTTACTAGAATGTTTTTTTCTTCAAAATAGCTACTCATACCATCACATGTAGCAAAATCAAACAAAACAAAGCAGAATAAAACCAATTACACAAAAGAATGAAAGCATTGTAGGACCTCAAAGGAAGACAACAGGAAAACAATCATGATTGCCATAATATATCCAATTATGTTCAAAATAGCTGCCCATACCATCAGACACAGTAAAATCCAACAAAACAAGACAGAACAGGACCAAACCTAACAAAATTGTGAAAACATTACAAGAGTTCAAGAAAAGACAATAACATAACATAAAATCAACATTGGTTACCACCTTCTCTTCCTAGGTGTTTCCTCTCCTATTCCTTTTATAATATCTATTGTGCTTTTGGGTCCCACTAACTCCTTCTGTTTTTTATGCTTTTTTATGTTCACCTGTGTGTATTCAAACTGTTTTGTCATGAATATGACCTCCAGTTGCATCCATTTACCTACAAGAGCCTCAAGATTATCCTACTTTATAGCTGGGTAGCTTTCCATTGTATGAAAATACCGTATCTATTTTATCCATTCTGTAGTTGATAGACAAGCTACCCTTGCTTTTTTCTTGTCTTGTCACATGGACCAATTGTTTTCTCCCCTTTGATTTTCAGTCTATGAATTTCCTTTCAAGTTAAATGTGTTTCTTGTATACAGTAGATTGATGGATCTTCTTTCTTGATCCATTCTCCCTGTGTTTCTTTTTATTGGTGAATTAAGGCCATCTACATTAATGGTTACATCAGAACACAGTGGCTCATCTCTGCCATGCTATAGTCCTGCTGTTGGCCCTCCACTTTTCCCCTTCATTGAATTGCCTCTGCTGTTCGGCGATTCCCCTTTGCTGCTGTTCCTGGAACCATGGTCATCTTTATCTCTCTCTAGAATATCCTTCAGGCACTCTCTGTAGGGTTGGTTTTATGGTCATGAATTCCTTCAGTTGTTCTTTATCATGGAAGTATCTTACTTTTCCATCAATTTTGAAAGATAATTTTGCAGGGTACATCTGGGTTGGAAGTTGTTTTCTTTCAGGATTTGAAACACTTCACTCCAAACTCTTCTTGATTTAATGGTTTGTGTTGACAAGTCTGCCGTAATTTTAATTAGTTTTCCTTTATAGGTGATGTTTCTTTTCTCTAACAGCTTTTAATATTCTATTCTTGTGTTAAGTTTCTTGGATCTTGATTATTATACGTCTGGGTGTAGATTTACTTTAATTATGGCTAGCTGGTGTTTTATTTGCCTCAGTTATCTGTATACCAGATACTTTCCCCATGTTTGGGAAGTTTTCTGCTATTACTTCTGTAAATAGCCCTTTTATTTCATTTGTGTTGACCCCTACTTCTTCACTGATACCTATTACTCTTTAATATTTCTCTTTGTATCATTTTACAGCCATTGAATTATTTTCTGATTCCTTGTTATTTTTAAAAGATGTTTTCATTCATGCTTGCTAGCTGCAATCCTGTCTTCAGTCTCTTTCAAGCAGTTTTGTCAGTTTTCAGTTGACTTTTTAATTTCCTGGATATCTCTTCAAATCTGCTTCATGCATTGTAATTCCTTTCTATATTGTTCATTCAAGGCTTCCATCATTTTCCTATGCTCCTCTTTTTTATCTGTCTTCTTTAGGTATGCTGAGCAATTCTTCCATTATGTTTTTCATTTCTTCTTTTCCCTGAGACATTATTTCTGATTTGATTACTTTTACAGTCTCATGAAGTTGTTTCTTTACTTCAGTTGCTATCCTCTGAGTTGATTTCAGGTGTGTAACTTCCATTTTCTTCCATAACTGTATCTCCCAGACTTGTTCTGTGTGTGCTGGAGGTCTGAGTTTGCCTTTTGAGCCTTTATCTTGACATTCTCCTGGGTTCCTCCCAACAAGCTGGTTGTGGGGTCCCAGACACTTCTCACATTGGCTGCCCCTCTGGTGTAAGGGAATGGGACAGGTATCTGTGTTCCTCTGACCCCAGATTTACAGGGAAGTATCAAGGCATGGGGCAGTCTTCTCCAGAACTGTGAAGCTACACTGAGGCTTCCCCGATGGCCTCAGCCTGCATGATTCTCTCAGCCTGCATGTCTACACTGGGACTCCCATGATGGTCGCAGACACACAGGATGTGTTTGACTGATTCACCCAGCGGGTGATGGCAGCCCAAAAAAAGCAAAGGCCTCCAATAGTGGCCTGTGGGCGGGGTGCATAGGTCTTACCTGGCTGCGTGTTCCAGTTCCCACCAGCTGCCTGCAGAAAGCAGCCTTTTGGTGGCAGTGGCCAGCAGACAGAGGCGACTTGGCTGGCTCTCTCTGCCTGAGCTAGCTGCCCATGGGAAGGAGCCTTGTTAGTGGCAGCCACCAGCAGGTAGATGCAGATCTGCTTCAGGTCATATTTTTGAAATAGCAGAATTAAGTCTTCTATCTGAAGAAACTTAAGTGCATGCATTAATTCAAGAATTCATTACAAAATGCTTGGTTTACCTCACACAAATTCTTTTGTTAATCTTTTTTTAAAAAATAGTATTTGACTTCAAATTCTGATCTTAGATAAACTTTAAGCTTCTGAGGTACTAAAGCTATATCCAGATCACATTTTTATCCAACAGTTAGAAACAGAGAATAAATGAATATTGAGATGAGTCAAATGTGAAACAGATGCACTTCCACAAATCTTGCTTTGTGTTCTGTGCTAATTTTCCATAGCTGTTTAAGCTTCTTGACAAAATGAGAACCATTACTTTCAGCATGGATGACCACTCCTTTCCTAAAACCATCTCATTTTTTTTCTCAAGGACATTACTCTTAGGATTTGCAGCTCTTCTTGCTTTGTCTCTGTCTTTTGCTTTAATGTTGATACTTTCCCAGTATTCACTTTTCCATCTCCTTTATTTCCTTCCCACAATTTCCCCATCTTCATATATGCATAATTTCCAGTTCCATGTCTGCAACTCAAAGGTTTTAACTGAGTTCTAGACTTATATAACTAATTACCCAATGGAAAACTTAAAAAACTTCATAAAAATATTGTATAAACACTTCCAACTGAACTTATCTTCCCTTATATACTATTGCAGTTCTCTCAAAGAAGGAAAATGGCAAGGGAAATTTTCAGAGAAAATGGCATTACCTGTAGCTAACTTGAGAGTTCATGGGACCATAGATTTTTTTGATTTTCTGATTCTCATAGTTCTCTTTTAAGGTACAGTTTGCCCATATTCTTTCTGTGTCTTCATCTCATATTTATTAACAAAATTAACAAAATTATTTGCTGAGTATTTAATAAACACAAACTGTTTCTCTTACGTGCTCTTATGATGCCTTATTTACCTTTTACAACAATCAAAAATAGTGTGGTTTTATTTCCATTTTACAAACAAGGACACTGATAAACATGGAAGTCAGGTGAATTGAAATAACTTTTAGAATTAGCATAGTCAAAAGGAGTAATTTGTCTGTGTGTTTATACAGTTGGGCTTAAAGAAAACATATCTCTTGGATATCCTGAGTCTCTGATCTGTGACTAAGAGGTTCATTTCCATAGTAGACTCTTGTATTGTAAGACATCTCTTTTATGACAGACATTAAGTGCATCAGATTTTGTTTCTTTTTTAACAATTTCCATGTGAACTTTCTCCTTCAGGAAAACTGGAGCACAATGATTATCTGTGTTAGATTATTCTTTTCTCTTTAACCACAAATACACATATTACACTTGATCTTAGCCAAAAGGCTGAGAAGCGATAATTACACATATTGTGAAATGGTTAATCATGACAGTTTGAGCTATCTGACACGAATTGAATTTATTCAATGCTAATTCAATCAATTGATTCAATGGCTTTGTAGAGACATGATCCTTCTCATGAAGGAACAGGGGACATAATTTATTAATGACATCATTCTCTTTCTGTGTATAAACAAAAATCTTAAACTTGAAAGACACCCAAAGATATGAAGCATTGCAAACCAGATTAAATAAAGTGTATTAGCAACAATGCTTTCCTGGCATCAAAGCCCAATGTCACACCAAATTAATAAAATGCCAACTGCAAAAGAACAGAGAAGATTTTAACATCTAAATGTATAATCTTCTTTCCTCTGTAACAAAGACATTTAGGAGGAAACATGTTTATCAATACAAACAAGAAGCCTCTCTCAAACAAGACTCCAATCAGACATTCAGACTTAAAAGTAATGACAAAAATCTTACATGTTCCTCCCTTGAGAGTCTATCTTCTCATGTATTTTTCTAATGCAACTGATTTTAAACCTAGCATACATATTACATCAATTCCTATGTAAACAAATCAGATAGTTATTTTAAAATACACTATAATTGAGAGAAATGAGGCAGTGGAAGAATATAGGGAGTAGGGAAGAGGTGGGAGGTAGGGAAGAATTTGCCAAACAGCAGCTCATATTTCAAGAAATATAGTCTATCTCAAAAACGTATCCTGTTTGTACTTAGAAGTAATTCTTATATTCTAGCCAGAGTAAAATGGATATAAGTGCATGTCATCATACACATGTATATAACATTACTTCCTTGTTATCCAGTAGTCTGAACATAATTGAGTTTCTGAGAATTGGTTACTAAGACTTTTAAGGAATACATTAATTCTTTAATATGAGTAGGATCCAGGTAGTAGATTATCAGTTCTGTATATAAAATTCTACTCCTGGGTCCACAGGAACAATGCTTGGTCCACAATTGCCTATGTGAATCTTAGGAGTAGAATAAACCACTTGGCTGATATAAAGACAAAAAAAATCACTATATTGCATCTTGACAGTGTATGTGCCATGTGTGCCTGTGTGTGCATGCAAGTGAGCTAAAGTCCAAGCTAATGGTTAGATTGTGTCTAGTCAACAAAACAATAAGGAAAGGGATGTTAGCATGATATTTTCAGCCATCTGGATAGCTAAATGGAATTACCACTGAAGGCTAACTAGATATTGTTTGGTGGATGCAATCAAAGCAGACAATGGTTCACACTATCTCAGATCAAAAGATAAGAGTTCCTTGTGCTACAGAGCCACTTTAGGAAGAAATCTGAAATCACTGCCCTCACGTTTCCAAGGCTCCTGGGAACTGTGTGAGGGTTACTGCCTGTATAGAATCACTTCTGCTTCTATTTGAAGAACAGTCAGCTTGATCAGTTGGGAACCATTTGATTACTCAAGTTCCTTTCCCAGGAGCAAACATCAAAGCATTCAGGAAGGCTCTTTGTTCTTCCCATCCACGAGTGTTGCTGAAAGAGGAAGCAGAAAACTTACTGCTAAAACTTTGAAAATTTGGTTGAAATTTGTCTAGTCTTTAAATGAGTTCAAAATTGAGCTGAAGTGTGTCACATTAAAATTCTAGTTACTTAAACTGAAGACACCGGCAAAATCACAAAAACAAAATGAATAGGAACACAAGTTATATGTGATAGATGGGCAGGGAAAAAGGAATGCAATAACTGATGAATTAGCCAGTATGACAGAAAAGCCACATCAGTGAAACTGGTCAAAATAGCCCATATAAATTAAGTTTAACTGCTTTCTCTACTGTTAGCTCATGGTGCTCTTTCTGAACCAAAATCCTGGTAGCTTACTTTGTGCTGTTGTATGTGTTGTCATCTATATTTTTTTGACATCTCAAGGTTCCACAACTTGTGTCTCTTTGGTTGTTTTGTCTTCTGAGAACAGAACCTGCATCTTACACATCTTTACAACTCCACCAGTTTGTATTAACTAAATAGCTACATAAAATTAGTTAAAATTAACTAGAATTTTGACGTGACACACTTCTGGTCAAGTTTGAGCTCAGTTTGAAAACTAGACAAATTTTGACCAAATTTTCACAATTTTAGCAGTAAGTTTTCCATTTCCTGTTTTAGCAACACTCATAGGTGGTAAGAATAAAGAACCTTCCTGGATGCTGAAATTTAGTTATGAACTAAAATTTAGTTCAGCTAAATGGATATATATTCTTCATTTCCACACAATAATGTAATCATTACTATTCTAAGTGATAGAAAAAGACCTTGTCTCTGCCTCAAATAATTTAAATATATACTGTATAAGTTGATGCTGTAACTTACTTCTGTATTACTGATATAGGGAAATGAAACTCCCAACATAATATAAGTCTGGAACGAGTTCATGTTCTCTAAAATCAAAGAATGAATTTTAGGAACAATGGAGGTTAAGAGCAGAAATATTTATTAAGAGAAAGAAACTATACTTCTGTCTAAGAGACAAAAGGGGTCCCAAGCAGGTTGCTGAAGATTCTGTGTTTTCTCAGGATTTTTATAGAGTAAAACCATGAGGTGAGGTGGGTCTAAACTGGGAAAAACTGGGAACTTGAGAGGTAGATGGGCATGAGGTGGGATAGAGCTACGTTTAGCCAATAAGATTAATAGTCCAGATAAAATTGATTAAATTGGGAACAAATGGGGAAGCGAGTCATGTAGAAGGGGATAATTCTTTATGGATCAGTAACTCTTCCCTAGGGATTGGAATGGTGACTCCTGACTTCTCCAAGTGATCCAGACTTAATCCCTAAGGATTATATTTAAAGGTGTGGTTGCATTTGTTTTGCCTTCTGTCTTGAGATCTGGCCCACAGCAAAAGATCTGTCTCCTCCAAGGTCATCAGACATTTGGTCCTCTGTGCCGGCTTCTTCGAGGACCTAGGCCTGTCTGACTACCGATAATATTTCTTAACCATCTCAGCTGCCTGTAACATTACTAATAAATATATAAATAACAAGCAGAATTTCTACAGATGTTTGAGTAAGAAATCAGTCCTGGGGAAAGAAGAATAAGAAAGAGTATAATTGTATAACATTTTCTGTGATGAAAGCTGGAATTTAAAGATAAATACTGATCTAAATGGCTTATTGTTATCAGTTTAACTACGCTTTATGCTGACTTCTTTCGGATGGGAGATTTTTGTCTTTGTTTTTTTAAAGTATTAACTTTAAAAAACTGTAATCGTAAATTCTTTCTTATGAACTTTGAGCTGTAAATCTTTTTTAATACCCCTTGCCACTTTTACAACTCAGAATTTTCTTGAGTACCTTGGAGTCATGCCTTTGAAATGTAATCTTTCAGAAAGGTACTGTAATATCTCCTAGTCTCTGTGGGAGAGCGTAGGAGCCTGTCTTCCAGGGGGACTAATTAGCAAACACTACTGCACTGAGGACAGAGAAAAACACTTGCAAATTAGGACTAACTCAATGTACTAGACACTTCCCATTCGGTAATCTCTTCCCCAACATCCTCTAGTAGTTTTCTATTGGTTTATCTTGGCAAAAATCCTCTTGCCATCTAAGAGTATGGTTCAGTGATGGAAAGCATGCTTCATAAATATATACAGGGATCTGGGTTAAATTCTCAGCATAAAAACAAATGAAAAGCCCTCCTGCCCGGTATGTCAGTGGAATTAAGTTCAGATTTAGTGCTGGTTTATCTTCCCTATTCTAACAGTCTTGAAATTAAAGCTTACTTGCTTTTACTTTGTATGACATGATTTTGCTACCACAATAGAATGTCTGTGACAAGGACCTATCTAGGCAGAAACCACAGTATTGATGAAAGCTTAGAAGTATTGTACTCTTCTATGGGCAGATCTACCCATATTTGCTCTCGCTGTGATGCTACAGCTCTGCCTGTACTCTACATGCTGTGCATTGTCCTGAAGGTTCTCTACCTTCATCCCATCAGCAGTACCAGGGTATAGATACTGCTTTTGCAAAGTTCATCTATTGTCTTCTGCTTTTCCTCTCTGTCAAGAGAGACCATACACGAGATGTTCATCTTCAGGCACTCATATTGCGACGTCCTCTGTCCTTTCATACTAATTCCAAGGCAAGTAGATTAAATATAAATCACTCTGCCACAGCCTTCCTCAGGACAGGGAGACAGAGTAGGCCACTGGAATTTCCTATTTCAGGCATAATATATAAATGAATACCTCACATTTAATAGGTCAAGTCTAATCACTGCATAGCAGTTCATGATGCCATATGCTCCTGTTTTATCTCTGTGCTCCTAAAGCACCACTCTATCCAACACAATGAAGTCTCTGTTCTGAGATACTTCTGCAATTAAATTCTAAATTACCTAATTCTCTCCAGCCTGTCTCCTCTTCAGGCCTGTGACTAGAACTCTCCTATGTTCACTCATCCCTTTCTACTTCTTGATAAAAATTTCTGCAGGGATCTTCTAGAATAGTTCTACAGTTTTATAAGACACACACACACACACACACACACACACACACACCCTAAGACTAGATTGCAGGCACAAACCTAAAGAAGCAGGTCAGTTTTACAGGCTGAACTAGAACTCCCAATTCCTACTTAGTTTAAGTGACTGGTCCCTCTAGACAGCATTTTGAGTACCCATGGGCAGCTTGCCTGACCATGCGAGGCTGCAGACTTCTTATCTGCAAAGTGTGATAACAGTAGCCTCTTCATAGGGCTGTTACAAAGAAAATAATATGAATGAGCATTTGGCAATATCTGATAATTTGTGTTCTGTAAGCATTAGATCCTTGCCAATTCCCTTCTTTCCTTTCTCCGTTGTAGTGTTTAGCACACTGCACTGATACCATTCATTTATGTCTCTAACTTGATTCATTGCAAGTTCCTTGAGGAAAATAATTGGTATTTATTTGATAATCTAGACTTAACATTGCACAAGTACAGCTGTTTAAGAAATGATCTTTAAATGAATGAAACGTTAAAATCCTAAAGAAGAGTTGCAAACATAGCCATGGTTTATGGGCACTGAAACTGTATAAACACAAGTGTCCTAGAAGTAAAAATCAGAGAGACAGTTACTGTTAGCATACAGAGTTTCTGCTGGCAATGATGAAAATGTCCTGGAAATAGGATAGCAGTGCTGGATGTACAACTCTGCAAATGTACTTGCTACCACTACCTGTGCATTTAGAAGTGGTTCAAATGGGACCAGGAACATAGTTTGTACATAAAACAATTGATTAGCATGTGTGAGGACGTGGGGTTGAATCCCAACGCGAAACAAAGGTTAACCTGGTGAATTCTTTTTTAAAAATATATTTTACCATATTTTTAAAAGTAACCTCTCCTGAGAAGTTGAATCATTAGAAAATATGTTTTAGCCTGAGTCCCATCATACCAGGCATGGCACTGCTCATCACCACAGAATAGTCAGTCGGAGGGAGGCTGTAGTTGGAAAAGTCTTCCTCTGTTGTTAAATGAAAGTGGAGGGGGAAGGTCAACATTTTCACGGCCAAAGTATGACATCTTTTGTAGAATTCTACCACTGTGGGGTGGCTTGTTTGAGTGTGCAATCAGGCTACCGATGTCCCTGTCTCCCCTGACAAGTCCCCCGGACTTAAAGAGGAACACTTCTGACACTGTTTCCTTCTTATTCTCTTCCCCTATTTGATGAGGAATAAAATTTAAATTGTACAAATAAATGTACAATACTGAACATGTTTTAGTGATATTTTTTCGTAGCTGATTTTTTTTAAAAAAACAGTGTTTTGCGGCCATCTAGTGGTCAAAATTGGGCTTTGCAATTGAAATTTAATTTTCTACATCATTTGCTGTCAGAATATTGCCAAGAGATATATAACACATAGAAAAATATTGGTGGACTAGGGAGACTAAATGAGACAGCTGAATGTAGAGATAAGTTTAGGGTACTTCCTAAAGACCTAGGTCTGTCTGGGTTTTCCAAAGGGATGCATGACTTGAGATTTGGTTCAGAGGCTGTGATGATAGTAATAATCATAACAAAATAGCTAATGCCTACTGACTACTTATCAATACTCTGCCAGAAAATACTCAGAATGCTTTTTCACACTATGTATTTAATTCCTATAGCAACTCTATATAAGTTCTCTTATATACAGTTTTTTAAAAACATATATTTAGAAGAGAAATACTTTGCCCCAGTTCAGTTATTGACTGAAAAAAAACCCTAAGATTTAAGGCCCTACAGACTTGCTCTACCATCTTAAAACTGTTTCACATAGGATGAGTATGTACATGAGGTACACTTAAGACTGTGGGATTGAAAAACTCCTGACTATTTTAAAGATTGTTTATACACTCAAAATCATACAGTGGGGTTTCAAATATGTGGAAAAGAAAGAATTTAGGGGTGGAATTTATTAACATATCTCTCAGAGAAATTTCAGACACAGAAGTAACTTGACAACCAAGGTTAGTATGACGTGGACAAGAACGGAGAAGGAATAAGGCCTAAGGCAGAAGGAACAGCAGGACCAAGTGGAGGCCAAACACAAATGTAAGAAAGTCTTGGTAAGTGGACTGTGTCATGCCAATTAAGCGAAGATTGGAAGGACACATGTGGGAAGAGAAAAAGTTAGAAAGGTCAGTTTAGGTCACATTGTTCATGCAGAATCTTGACATCAGGTTAAGGAGGTAGAGCCTTAGCCATGTGATTATAGAGACCTACTGAGAATTTAAAAATTAATCTGTGGCTTTTGTAATTGTTCAAAAGTAACACGGGACCAATATAGAAAATTTGGAAACCAAGGAAGACATTGAACTAAAAGACTATCATTAACTCTCCATTTCTTTGTTAATACATGGGATTTATCTTCCATTCCTTATACACAGTCATATTCCCCCCCATCCTTCTTATACTTTTCATAGCAATAACACAATATTTTAGCATTTGCTTTATTAGGGCTGGGAGTTTAGCTCAGTGGCATAAGTGCCTGCTTGGCAAGCATGAGATTGTGAGTTCAATCCCAGGTACAAAACAACAACAACAACAACAAAAACATTTGCTTTATTTTTTTTATTACAGTAAATATGTATTGCAAAAATATGAAAATAGAAGCATAAACATTAAAATCAAACCTATGATTATCAACAGTTCTAAAAAATTTCTACTATTAAGAAGCATTGCTATTATCTGTGTATGTATATCATCTGAATCCTTTTGAAAAATACAGATTTTATTAAAAACAAGATAATTTTAAATGGTTTTGAGCCCCGTAGTTTTCTTTTAATATTTCATGAACATGTGCCTTTTTACAGCAAACTTTAATATTAGGTTTTTCTTATGCAATATAATTGTCAATTAATTTCATGTTTTTATATCATCTTTGTTGCATATAAATTAGCCATACATTTATGGGCATATAAACTCTGTTGTATTGATCTATATGTCTATCTTAATGCCAATATCTTAGTTTTTGGCAGAATGGGGCATGAACTCTTGCACTAAGATACATCTCTGGATTTCTTTGATTTTTATTTTGAGACAAGGTATTGCTAAACTGCTAAACTTCCCAGACAGGACTCAAACTTTTGATCCTCTGCCTCAGCCTTGCAGAGTGCTAGGGTTACATGCGTGGATCAACATGCCAGCCCAATATCATAACTTTGATTAATTTATATTTTATCAAGACTGGAAATCAGATAGTAAAATTAGATAACTGCTCTTATTTTTCAAAAATATTTTGGCTGTTTTATGTCTCTTACATTTCTACATGAATTTTAGAAATAGTTGTCAACATTTCCAAATAAGTCTGGTAAGATTTTATCAACAAACATATTTATCCCTATGTGAGACTTCTTTAATTTCTCTCAGCTTGTTTTTCAGCTTACAAGGTACAGGTTGTGTACATTTCTCATAAGTTATCTATAATGCATTCATATCCTAATGTGTCATAACTGGTATTGTTATACTAAATTAAATTTCCACAACTGCAATTGAGTTTTTATATAGACTTTATATCTTCAAACTTCAATAAACTCAGTTATCAGTTCTAATATATATTTATATATTTCATAGATGATGATTTCATCTCTGAGTAAAGACAATTTATTTTTATTTCCTATATGCGTGTGTCTTTTAAATCTTTTTGTAGACTGATTGGACTCGCTAGAGCCAGTACAGTGTTAAGTGGGAATTGTAAGAGGAGACACCCATGTCTATTTCCTCATCCTAAGAGAAAGCATTTTGTCTTTTATCATTAAGTAGGATAACAGCAGTATTACTGTAAATGTCCTTTACCAGCTTGAAGATACCCTTTCACTCCTAATTTACTGTATGTCTTACTGGTATCAGATGTTGGATATTTGTTAAATATGTTTTCCTTATATATTACGATGATCATGTCTTTTTTCTCTTTTATTCTGTCACCATGGTGAGTTATACTAGTTAGTTTCAAATGTTTAACTTTGTATTCTTGCAGTAAACTCATTTAGTCATAATGTATTATATTTTAAAGATACTATTATGTGTGTTTTTCTTATATTTTTCTGGTGTTAATATTGCCATAATGCTGATTTCAGGATGAGTTGGAATGTCTTTATTTTATGGGGTTTTTTTGTTTGTTTGTTTGTTTTGTACCAAGGATTGAACTCAGGATCTTGTGCTTGCCAGGCAGGTGCTTATGCCGCCAAGCTAAATCTCTAGCCCCATCTTTAATTTTTTAGAAAAGTTTGTGTTGAAATTATATCTTCCTTAAGTGTTTGATAGAATTCACCAGTGAAGTCAACTGAAGCAGATTTTTGCAGGAAGTTTCAAAACTTTAATTTAATTTATTTAATAGATACCATGCTCTTTAAATTACTTCTTTTTTCTCCTCTCTCCTCCTTTCCCTCCTCTGTGTGTGTGTCTGACTGGGCAACATATCAAGACCCTTTTAATGCTTCATTTCAAGATAAGATCATACTAATACACTGGTCACTAAATTGCCCATGATTGTCTTGCACTTGCTATCCTCCTGTCTCATTGTAGGTGTGTGGTACCATAACAGGTTTTCTATATATTTTTTAAGAAGCTTGGCAGTTTATAGCTCATAACGAATTTAAAATTTTTCTTTTAAGATGAAAAATGATGTCATTGAATTGAGATTTCTCCTTTCAAAATCTAATCATTTAGAGCAAAAAGTGAAAATCTCTAATGATCTCTTCAGTTGTACACAATTTTTCATATGTTGTTTTCATTTTCATGTGCTCGCTTCAGAAACACATATACTAAAATTGTTTTCATTCAGTACAATAATTCTAATTTTCTTTCTTATTTCTTTTCTAACCTAGAAGTGTGTAGTTTAATTTCTAAATATTTGACTTTCTGTTACTTTTTTAATCCTACTATGTTGGAGAACATACTTCATATGTATTTTGCCACTATTTTGATTTTAAACATAAGTTCAAGCTCATATTTTCAGACTTGTAAGGTCTTTCTAATTTTTGTGTTATTATCAACAATTCTAGGGTAAAGATGATATAGGAAAATTTGCACTCTGTTATTTTGGATCATTTTGGTCAATTTAGAAAGGAAGGATGCAGTGTACTAGCCCAACATCCAAGTTCTCTAGGAATATACCCTAGTGTTGTTACAAAGGTAATCTGAGTGTTGGCTCACAGACAAATAATGACAATTAAACAACCCCAACAATTACACAACAAGCTAATCAGCTATGGCAGCCAAGACAAACTGGATATTAATATACCTAATAAGAACCAATCAAGTACCACCCCTAATCCTAGAGAAGAAATCGAAGTTAAAGTGTAAACATTAAGACAACTTGAGTATGGACTTACAGCTAATATGTACTAAAGGTGACAGCTATATCTCTACAACTGGTTGAAAAGAATTCAGTAGTAATTTTACAGACTTAACTATCAAATGTTTAAAAAGCTTTTAAGGGGACATATACTATTAAAGATATAGGAATTGGGGAAAGAAATGGGGATGGGGAAATACAAGAGGAAAACTTTAAAACAGAGTAAAAGTAAGAGAGAAACACTTAAAAGAAAAAAATTAAAATGGAGAGAGCCAGGGATATAGCTCAGTGGCACAATGCCTGCCAGGCAAGTGTGAGGTCATAAGTTCGATTTTCAGTACAAAAAGAAAATGAAAAAACAAAAAAAAATTTAAAGTACAGACAGGAAAAATAATGAAGGAAAGAAAGAAGAAAGAGAGAAAAGAAGTAAGAAAGATCAACGCACAATTCCCCAAGTCCCAATGAACTGCTGGAGAAGGAAAGAGGAAAGGAAAGAAGAGAAAACAAAATGAAAACAAAAAATAAGTAAATAAAACATTCACAAAACCCAAAAAAGTCAAAAAAGAAAAACAAACAAACAAAAAAATCTCTGTGTAACTTCCAATGTGTGGTTTTCCTCTGGGATCTACAATTTGGGGGCAGTGGCCAAGTCCAGATGTGCTCATTCTAATAGATAAACAAACAGAGCATTCAGACCCCCAGACCCACGCTGGGTACAGCCACCAGCAGGCAGTAAGATTAAGGTGAAGGTGCCAATTCTGTGACTTCCAAACCCAGAGCAATCCCGGCTGAATCTGGCTTCTGGTCATGGGTGTGGGGCCTGTGACTTTTAGTTTGAACCCATCAGGGGGTTTCTTGCCAGCCTTACCACGGCTCCCTGACCATGGTTGCCTCCCATGGTTGCTTCTCGCCCACAGCTGCTCTTGGTCCCAGGTTCACATAATCAGCCTCAGGGGAATGGCCTCTGACCAGGCGCTCTCTTCAGGAAAGATGGTGGGCACCTAGACCCGAGTCACTCACAGCTGCTTTTGCTCACAGCACCTACCAGTCTGTTCTCCCACTGCTTTCTTCCCTGAAGTCCTCTGGTGTTCCCAGCTTTCACTTTATCTCTTGTAGATTCAGTCTCCCTTTCTTGCCATCCAGGAGCTGGGAGATGGGGAGAAAGTACAGATCATTCCTTTCCTTTTCCACCTTAAGTTCTCTCTTCAGTTTCCCTGTAGGTTTGAATATTCCAGTCAGATCCTTTCTGGTTCTTGTGGATCTGCTTGCCCCCTGCTTTTTTTTTCCTTCCACAAGTAATATTCCAGTGTCTGACTTCCAAATCTTGGAGAAGCGATGTGGTTGTTTACCACTCAGCCATCTTCCTGCAATTCCTCCCCTAAAATTTTACTTTTATAAATTCCTAACTCTTTCAAATTTTTTTATGTATTAGTTTTAGCAATTATTGCTTGCTTAAAGTAATATCCATGTCTTCCAGGTTTATTTATCAATAAAAGTTTACTAGTTTATTC
The DNA here is from genome assembly GCA_004027295.1 of Dolichotis patagonum. Classification (NCBI taxonomy): domain Eukaryota; kingdom Metazoa; phylum Chordata; class Mammalia; order Rodentia; family Caviidae; genus Dolichotis; species Dolichotis patagonum. The sequence continues at coordinate 974 of PVJX010035734.1, read as the reverse complement.
TTTATGATTTTTCTCCCTTTCTTAGTCACAATTACTTGACTTCTTTTTCTGTCTTTTCCTTAACTATTTAACTAGTTATTGATTTACCTGTCTTATTATGCTTAAATTGCTTCCCTCAGAGAAAGTCATGTCATGCATTATAAAAATTAACTTTCTTTGCTTTCCAAGTTTTTGAATTAAATTTATTGTTAACTTACATGTAAGAACACAAAACTGTATTACTAATGGGGCTCCATGTGATGTTTGTATACATCTTACATTGTAATGTTTAAATCAGGTAAAATATATCTACTTCCTCAAACATTTGTTACCTGTTTATGATGTATATTGCCATAGTAAGATTCCTGGATCATATAGTAGTTCTATGTTTAATTTTTTAAGAAAAATTTCTGCTTTCCATAATATCTGCACTGGTTTACATTCCTGACAACAGAGTATGTACAAGAGCTTCCCTTCTCTCCACAGCCTCATCAGCATTGTTATCTTTAGTCCTTTTTATAATGACTTTAGCCATTCTTACTGGCATGAGGTGTTCTCTCACTGTGGTTGTGATTTACATTTCCCAGATGATTAATGGTCTTACGCATCTTCTTTCCCTATAGTTTGTTGCATTTATCTTTTAAGAAATGTCTCTGAATAACATTTGGTGCCCATTGTAAAATTTGGCTATTTGCTCCCTTTTTTTCCTGTAATGAGGTTTTAGAGTTTCTTATATATTGTATACTATATATTTTCATATATAGTATATTATATATACTATACATTATACTATATTATATATTGTATATTATACACACACATGTATACATACATATACATATATACCAATTCCTTGCTGGCTGTTTAATTTGCAAATATTTTCTCTTCTTCTACTATGAATCATCTCTTCTCCTACTGTTTCCTTTGTTGAAGCTTTTTAGTTTGATGTAATTCGCTTTGTTTTTTCTTCTGTCTCTTGTGGTTTTGAAGTCTTA
>PVJX010035733.1:0-18034 GCA_004027295.1 Dolichotis patagonum | reverse complement strand
CAGTTTGAAAGTCTTCTATGTAGAGTATCATGTCATCTGCAAGTAATGTTCATTTACCTTCCTCTTTTGCTATCTTTATTCCTTTTATTTTTTCACTTATCTAATTGCTTTGGCTAGTATTTCCAGTACTATGTTGAATAGGCGTGGTGATAATGGACATCCTTGTCTTGTGCCTGATTTTAAGGTAAAGGCTTTCAGTTGTCAGCCATTTAATACGATGCTGGCTGTTGGTTTTTCATAGATGGCCTTTATTGTATCGAAATAAAGTCCATCTATTCCAATTCTCTGTAAGGTTCTTATCATGAATGAATGTTGGACCTTATCAAAAGCTTTTTCTGCATCTATAGAGATGATCATGTGGGTCTTACTTTTGGCTATATTGATATGGTGGATTACGTTTATTGATTTGCATATGTTGAACCATCCCTGCATTCCTGGGATGAATCCCACTTGGTCGTGGTGTATAATCTTCTTGATAATTTGCTCCATCCTGTTTGCCAATGTTTTATTGAGAATTTTTGCATCTATGTTCATTAGGGAGATTGGCCTATAGTTCTCTTTTTTAGTGGGCTTTTCTCAGGTTTTTGTACTAGGGTATATTTGCTTCCAGGAATGACTTAGGAAGAACTGCTTCTGTTTCAATTTCATTGAAGAGTTTGAGGAGTGTTGGAATTAAGTCTTCTTTGTATTTCTTGTAGAATTCCACAGTGATTCCATCTGGGCCTGGGCTCTTCTTTGTTGGTAAGGACTTAATTACATTTTCAATTTCATCAAAAGAAATTAGGTTATTGAGCACTTTTACAGGTTCTTGACCCAGCTTTGGTAGTTCATGTTTCCAGGAATGTGTCCATTTCTTCTCTGTTATCGAACCTATTAGATTAGAGGTTTTCAAAATAGGTATTGATGATCTTCTGTATTTCCACACAGTTTGTAGTAATTTCACCCTTTTCATAACTTATTGGATGAACTTGAGTTATTCTTTCCTTTTTAAAATAAGGTTGGCTAGGGGCTTATCAATGTTTTTTATTCTTTCAAAGAACCAACTCTTTGATTCATTGATTCTTTGTGTTGTTTTCTTAGTCTCTATTGTGTTTATTTCCACTCTGACCTTTGCAATTTCTTCCCTTCTTTTTGCATTGGGCTTGACTTCTTCTTTTCTAGATTTTTGAGGTATGACACCAGGTAGTTTATTTGTGTTTGTGCTGTTTTCCTGATGTGGGAATTCACTGCTATAAATTTTCCTTTGAGGACTGCTTTCATTGCATCCCACAGATTTCAGTAATTTGCATTTGTATTTTCATTTGCTTGTAGATATTGTTTAATTTCTTCTTTAATTTCCTCTGTGACCCACTGATTGCTCAAGAGTGTATTATTCAATTTCCATGTATTTTGGGGGCTTTTGCAGTTGCTTTTATCATTTCTTTCTAGTTTTATGGTGCTATGATCCAATAACATGCATGGGATAATTTCAGTGGTTTTGCATTTACTTAAGTATGTTCTGTGAGTTATTATATGGTCTATTTTAGAGAATGCCCCATGTACTGCTGAGAAGAATGTACATTCTAATGTTGTTGGATGGAACACTCTCTACATGTATCAATTTCATTTGTTCACAGATGTGATTCAGTTCTGTTATGTCTTTGCTAATTTTTCTTCTGGTTGATTTGTCCCTTTGTGTCAATGGCATGTTAAGATTTTCTGTTATAATTGTGGTGTTGCTTATTTGATTTTTCATTTTTGTTAGTATTTGCCTTGTATAACTGCATGCTCTTCAATTTGGTGCATATATATTTAAGACTGTTATCTCTTCCTCTTGAAGTTTTCCCCTAACTAGTATGTATTGACCTTCTTTATCTCTTTGGATCATTCTTGGTCTGAAGTTTACATTGTCTGCAAACAGAATAGCTGCTCGCACTTTTTTTTTTGGTTTCCTATTGCATGAAGTATTGTTTCCCATCCTTTGACTTTCAGTCTATGAGTTTCCTTTTGAGTTAAAAGGGTTTCTTGTAGACAGCATATGGTTGGATGTTGTTTCTTGATCCATTCTGCCAGTCTGTTTCTTTTGAGTGGTGAGTTGAGGCCATTTACATTAATGGTTGTAACTGTTATATATTGGTTTATTGTTGATATGTTATCTTTCTGCTGTTGCATCTTTACTTTTCCATTCTGTTTAATTGTCTGCATTGCTTAGTGGTTTTTTCCTCTGTCTATCTAGAATGTCTTTCAGTATTCTTTGTAGGGTTGGTTTGGTGATCATGAAGTTCTTCACCTGTTCTTTGTCATGGAAGTATCTTATTTCTACATCCATTTTGAAGGACGGTTTTTCAGAGTATGTCAGTCTGGGTTGGAAGTGGATTTCGTTTGGGATCTGAAATACTTCACTCCATGCTCTTCTTGACTTCATTGTTTGTTTTGAGAAGTCTGCTGTGATTCTGATAGGTTTTCCTTTTTAGGTGATCTGTCTTTTCCCTCTAACAGCTTTTAATATTCTGTTCCTTTTTTTAAGTTCCCACACACTCAAAAATAATTTTATGTTGGTCTTTACATCATAAGCCCTAAGAATAATTTAATTCTCAAACACAGGTATTGTATTCAGGTTCATTGACATTTCAGTATGCTTCCAACTTTTTCATCATCATCTTCCTGCTGTATTCATAGGCCAAAAACAGTGCAGCATTGGAAGGGATCACTCTAATAATGGTAGCTTTCAGTCCAGAATATAAGGCTAATATTCATTCATTTCTCACAATACCTATGAGAGTTCCAATAAATCCTGCTTGTTTTCCATGCATGGAAAGAACCTGAATTGTAAATTTAATACAATCCAGTGGAAATATGACAAACCAGAGGCAGATTCCAGCAACTCCACCACTTAACATCAATGCAACTGGGCCTAGTTCATCCTTTGATCTCCCATGTGCAAAAAACATTCAGCTCAGTTCATAGTCACTGAAGTAGAAGATGTAGCCTGGTATCTCCTGAATTAGAGTGGTTGAGAGTCCATTGTAGAAACCTAAGAAGAAGTAGCCTGGTATTTCATAAATTAGAGTGGTTGAGAGTACATGGTAGAAGCCTAAGGGGCCATCCTTCTTAAGGATACTCTTCATGATGCACCAGATTAAGTGATGGCTTTTTGCTATCTTCCCTGTCCTCTCCATTTCATACATGGTCTGCAGCCAGCACTTGACAAGCTCAGTGGTACAGAGGGCCAGAGCAGCAAACATGGGGGCCAGGGACTGCAGATCTCTCAGCTTTGTCTGTGTGACCAGTCCAGCCACTCTCCTGACAAACTTCTGGCCAAAGCCATAGCATATGAATAAGATAGAGCTCTGGCTAATATAGGCCATCAGCACTGGGCCAGTTCCCTTGTAGAGGCCACGGACGCTCTTGTCTGTAGGTCTTCAGGAAGCCGTCAGTGAGGCTTGGTACAGCTTGGGGAACATCTGCATCTTCACTTTTATTATTTCAAAATGCTGCCCAGTCAGGATGTGATGCCCCTGGCAGCCCCAGCTAGGAGGTCGATGGCAGCTTGGATGGAGAGGCTGGACTTAATGGTGCTCCCTACCCTCTTGCTAGTCTCTCTGGGGGGCAGGACCTGGGGCTCACACCCACCTGGGTGGCCTATTTTGTTCTTATGTTGGATTTCTGTGATGGTGATTTTTATATGTCTGAGTGTAGTTTTATTTTGGTTATGGCTATTTGGAATTTTATATGCTTCACCGATCTTTACGTCAGTTTCCATTCTTATGTTTGGAACATTTCAGCTATTACATCTATAAATTGCCTCTTGATATCATTTGTGTTGTCCCCTTATTTTTCATTTATCCCTATCAATCTTATGTTGTTTTTCTTTACCTCATCTTGAAACTGTTGAATTCTTATTTCCTGATTCCTTGTTATTTTTAAAAGATCTTTCCTTTCCCACTCACTAGCTGCAATCTTGTCTTCAATGTCTGAAATTTTATCTTCACTTTCATTGAGGCAGGTTTTGCCAACTTTCGATGGAGTTTTTGATTTCCTGTATATTCATTTGAATCTGCTTCGTGCATTGTTTGTTTTTTATATTGTTCATTCAGAGTTTCCATCTTTTTGCATTGTTCCTCTAATATTTTAACTGTGTCTTCTTCAAATGTGTTTAGCAGTTCTTTAATTACCTTTATCATGTCTTCTTTTACCTGGGAGATTATCTTGATTTCAGTTCTTTTATAGCTTCCTTGAGTTGTTTCCTTATTTCTGTTGATATCATGTCAGGCATTTCAGGTGTATGGCTTGTATTTTCTTCTATGTACATGGCTCCTAGGTTCTGTTGGGATGGGCTGGAGGTTTGAGATTGCATTTTACTCTTTTGTGCTGTCATTTTCCTATACTTCTGGTTTCCAAAGCTTCCCCCAGGCATGTTGGAAATCACCTCGTGTGCCCTTGGCTCTTGGAATTCACAGGGCCTCAGCTGCCCAGATTGAAACAAGGTCACTAGACTAGACTTGGTCCATTCAGGTCAGCCAAACCTCTGGTTCTCACTCTGGGGTTTTGGAAAGCTGGGCAGGCTCCTAACCACTGGGAGCAATGATTTAAAGCTCTCTATGAGCCAGTGCAGGGGCACAGTGACTCACCTGCTGTGGCCTCATTTCCCAAGATTGAAAGAAAAGATAGAATCTTTCAGTAAGCTGTCTCTCAGTGGAACTCTGTCTAGTTTTGTGTACTTTTGTAGAGTATGTTTGTTTGCTACTTCAGTCAGTCAGACACACCTCAGATGTCATACTCCACTGCCCTTAGAACATACCACCATTGTGGTCAAGTTACCATATAATCGTCACATCATACATTTTTTTCATTTTCTCTCAACACATTCTATGTCTCTTATTTAGTCCTGAAATGATTATTCTTTTCAGACAGACTTTCAGATTCTCAAAATTATTATTCAGTTTTAGTTTTTCCCAACTCAGAGTTGTTTATCTTCAAAATGGTATTTGATTATTCTAATTTCTTGAGACTACACACATTAAATGCAATAATGTAAATGTTTGGAAACTCCCATTCATACAGGCAGTTATAGAACATATATGTTTATGAACCCTACAAATCAACATATTTAATGATATTGATCTCAGCCTATATTTTAAGTCACATCATCAAAATTTTGTTGAATTGTTGAATTTCATGTAGCTGTTTTCAATAGTATTCTATCAAACTTGCAGGAAGTTCCTTTAATTTATAGAGATTGATTTCAGGCCACTTTAGACATGCTTATTTTCCTTTGTTTCTATTCAATATCTACGTTTTCCTCTTAGAAAAATGCATTTGTTTATCTCTCTCTCCTTTTAATCTACACCTGTGGTGTACCCTTTACAAAATGTATAGATTGGGCTTAGAAATTCCTTAAAACTATGCCTGGGAGCACCTGTGATAGAGGCTAGGCCTCAAAATAGTCACAAAATTATCAGGCCTACATGTTTCCCCAGGAATGAACAATGGATTAGAAATTGTGCTTACCTGGTATATCTCAGTTGCCCATGTGGGTGGCCAGAACCCTCTGGTTTGTCTCTTCCTAAAAAGATACTTGTTATTTTCATGAACACTTGCTATGTAACCAGTTTTCCCACTGGATAAATATTATGTAACTGGGTAAACTTGTAATCTTCTTGGTGAATTATACTTTTGTTTAGTGATGTATCCACCTCATGATTTTGCTCTCACCTCATGATTGTGCTCCCACCGCATGATTTTGTTCTATGAAACTTTTTAGGTAGAACACAGTTTGCAGCACCTCATTTTTGAGTTCCCTCCTGGCTCTCAGGATGTCTTTCTGTCTGTCTATCTGTCTGTCTGTCTGTCTGTCTGTCTCTAAATAATTCTTGCTCTTAACCACCATTGTTCCTTAAAATTCATTCTTGATTTTTTTAAAAATTTGATTTAAAGAGAAAAAACAAAACAAAAGACAGCAGAATAAAGGGTAGCAACAATACAGAATTCCAAGGAAAAAAGGAAAAGAACAACAAGAAAAAATCCTAAGAAATTATTACTTGACAAATTACTGACTTCTTGGAAATAGCTGTTCAAATTACAAAGCTAAAACATGTAAAGTAGACATTCAAACATTTAGACTGTTAACAGTTCTACCTCATGATCTGACAAAAACAGCAATATGGGCATCCATGTTACCCACTCAAATATACATGCAGTTATATCAAAAAGGTAAAATTAAACACAACAAAAGAGAACAAAGCAGATCACAAGAAAGCAATGTAAGAGACATAAACTTCAAAACTAGATAATCGGAGATATTCACTCTCTATCAAATTGACTCTTGTTTTCTTCCAAATAGTTATCCATATTGTCACATACAGGGAATTCACATGAAACAATATATTATGGAATTGATCTGACCAGGACAAGGAGAGGATTTCAGGTCTTCAAGACCAGACATTAGGGAAGCTAAGAATGGCTGTCATAGTATCTCTCATTCTCCTAAAAACAGCTGTCCATACCTTCATGTGTGTTGAACTTAAACAACACAAAGCAAGCTAAAATCACTTTGAACAAAAAATGACAGTTATGTTGGATTTCACATCATGACATTATGGAATCAGCACTGGGTACTTAGTGTCTCTTTTTCTTCAAAGTAGTTGTTCATTTCAACATGTGTTATATAGTTGGTTCTTGTAAACTGTTTATAAGCTCTACACATGCATGAGTCTCTAAATGTATATCTATCCTTTCTGTATTAGAGGTAAAAACAAAACAAAGCAAGATAAAACAAACAATTCCTAGAAAAGCATGAGGCAAAAAAGTCACACAAAACCAAAAAACTAGGTGATCTACAATGGTTACCATGATGTCTCAGCAGTATATAACAACATTAATAAAAACAAAGCATTGGAGACATTATGAGACTTCAAAAGCAAGTAATAATCAAACCGGGTGAGTATCTTAGTGAATCTTGTCATCTTCAGAGTAGTTGCCTATGCTCTTAGACTTGGTACTATCAATCAGAACAGATTTAAATAAAATCAGTCAATACAAAATAGCAATCTAACAAACCAGTTTCAAATAAGATCAGTCATAATAAGACAGCATAAGTTATAAAGGGCTTCAGATTAAGTTGATACGAAATTAGGGATTATTACGATAATATGTCCTATTATTTTTGGAATAGCTGACCATGTCCTCAAGTCTAGTGTAAGTAGACAAACTGGAGCAGCACGTAATCCATGCAAGCAGAGTGGTGAGAATAATGTAAATTTTAAATCTTGTTACCCAACTAACAATATCCTCTGCCTCCTTTTTTAGACAATCCCTCTCTTTCACTCCCATGGGGTGGACTGCTTATTTTGGGTCCCACTGCCTCCCTATATAGAGCATCGCAGTGGACCCTATCTCCTGATCTACTCTGCCTGTGTTTCTCTCTGTTAGTATTTCAAGGCCATCTATACTAGACATTGCAGCTAATCTTCCCTGCCTTATTTCTGCTATTCTGTTTTTCTGCCATTGGTTGTCTATATTTCTGTTCCACTCCACTATCTGCCCTGTTCACTGAGGCCTCTCTGCCACTGTTCCTGAAATGCTCGTATTCTTTTTCTCTCTCCCTAGAATGTTCTTCAGTATTTTTTATAGGGTTGTACTGGTGGTCACAAATTCTCCTAGTTCCTCTTTGTCATGGAAGCATCTTGTTTCCCCATTAAATTCTAGAGAGAGTTTTGCATGATACATCAATCTGGGGTGGAGATTGTTCTCCTTCAGTGCTTGAATTACTTCACTCCAAGCTCTCCTTGACCTGATGGTCTGTGTTGAGAAGTCTGCCATGATTTTGATGGGTTTTCCTTTATAGGTGATCTGTTTCTTTTCTCTGATGGCTTTTAATATTCTGTTCTTATATTGAATTTCTGGGATCTTGATTATTATGTGTCTGGGTGTAGCTCTGTTTGGGTTGTAGGTGGCTGTAGTTCTGTATGCTTCATACCTCTGCATATCATTTCTTTTTTCTATGCTTGGGAAATTTTCCTTAATAATTTCTGTGAATCGCCTTTGTAATTCCTATGGTTTGATTCCTACTTCTTCATTCACATACTTTATTCTTAAGTTATAGATCCTCTTGTCATCTTCCAGTATTTGTATCTTTACTGCCTGCTCCCTTGTTAATTTTAAGAGATCTTCCCTTTCATGATCACATGTTGCAAGCCTATGTTCAATTCTTGATAGTCTATCTTTGGTTTCTTTCAAGCAGTTTTGCAAGCTTTTTATGGAGTCTTTAGTTTCCTGATAATCTTTTTGAATCTGCTTCATGAATTCCAGGTTTTTTTCTGTATTCTTCATTAAATTTTTCTCTCCTTTTGTGTTCCTCCATTCTTCTGTCTATGTCTTCTTGAGAGGTGCCCAGCCTCTCTTTTATTAATCTACTTATCTTTGTTTAATTTGAATTAGTATTTCAGTTTTAATCCTGCTTACAAGGTCCTGAAGATATCTCTTTATGTCTGCTAAGGTTGTATTTGATGTTGCATTTTTGCTGCCCTCGATCTCTTTTGTATTTACCTCTCCTGGATCAATGTTCTCAGGGTTGGGGGCTGGAGGTTTTTTCTTATTACTCCCTTTCGTCATGTTTTTGGTTCCTTCCATACAGGTGTGCAGTGTAATTCCCAGACCCTTTTCTTGTTGGTTAAGGCTCCTCTAGAGGGCGCAGGCTAGGAGGTTTTGCCCTCTTCAGTTGGTTATCAGAGATTAAAGTTCAGGCACAGGCAGCGTGCGCTGGCTCCTGCCCTCCGGGCCAGTCAACCTTTGCAGGCCTTCACTGCGTCAGTGTGTGCTGATCTCAGGGAATTAATTTGTAGCAACTCACTGGGTCCCAGCCAGAGGTGCGGCCCAGTCCAAGCAGAGTCCACCAATCTGCTCGACGAGGGGAGCAACCAACTGAAGCCACTTCCTTATGGAGGTAGGGCTCTCTCCTGCCCAAATGCAACATGTCATCTAGTCGGTTTCCCCTTGCCCATAGGAGGGTCTTATTCCCATCACTCACCACATGTTGATGCTGGTCCCTGAGAACTGCTGGGCTCCCCGACCTCCGACTTCAGCATGGCTACGGTGCGAATTCAAGGTGCCTCTGGTTGGGTCACGTGCAGGACCGGTCCGGGTGAGCCGCATGCAGGGCTCTTCAGCTCCGCGCTCCAGCGGCTCAAGCCAGTCGCTTCAGCGTGGATTGCTTTATCAGGTCTCTGGCAGGGATTCAGGTGGCTGGAGGAGGCGCTGTGCTCGCTGATCTTAACTTCTCTTATGGCAGCCCCAGGACCTCATATTCGAGTGGGTTTTTTGCACTTTAGTTTCTTTGTGGGTTGTAAGAGTCTATCTCTCTCTGTTTGTGTCTCTACAGGGTGTTTTATTCTGGCATTTAAGCTGTCTCTCTCAGAGAGGGTCTCCCTCCTGCTACCTACTGGTCCACCATCTTTGGACACTATATCATTCTTCATTTTTGAGGAACACTATCTCAGTGTATCTGCCATCTAACAGAATAGGAATTACATTTATTTCCCCTATATCAATTTTATCACATGGCTAAATGAGAGAAAAATGGTCTAAAACATTGTCACACTACAATGTGCACTTACTCCTTTGCTTAACAGAAGAGCAATGATATAGGAGAATGAAACTCCCAATCTGCTATATGTCCAGTATGAGTTCATGTTCTCTAAAATTGAATAATGAATTTTAAGAGCAACAGAGGTTGAGAAAAGGTTGAGAGAAAGAAACTTCTGTCTCAGGGACAAAGGAGTCCTGAGTGGGTTACCAAAGACTGTCTTTTCTAGGGTCTTTCATAGAGTAAAATAATGAGGTTAGATGTGTACAAGGTGAAGAAAAATGGGTATTTATAAGGTAGGTGTAAGGCAGGCCAGAACTGTGGTCAATCAATAAAGTTAATTGCTCAGGTGAAATTAACTAAATTAAGACTAAATGGGGGAGTGAGTTACATAGTAAGCAAGCATGCTTCACAGCAGAGACTCTTCCTGTAAGAGGTTTGAATGGTGACTCCTGAATTCCTCTGAGTGATTCAGAAGTATTTGAATGGTAAGCCCTTAGGATTTGGTTGTATTTGTTTAGTCTTTTGTCTTGAGATCTGACACACAGCATGAGGTGCCTGTCTCCTCACAGGTCACAAGGTATCTGAACTTTTGCACTGGCTTCTTTGAGGGCCCAGCCCTGTGTGACTGCCTATATTATTTATAAGAACAGCTGAAAAACTACATGACCACCAAACCAACCCTACATAGAATACAGAAAGACATTCTAGATACACATAGGAAAAAATCTCTAAGCAATGCAGACAGTTAAACAGAATGGAAAGCTAAAGACACAACAGCAGAAAGATAACTTGTCAACCATAAACCAATATATAACAGTTATAACCATTAGTGTACATGGCCTCAACTCACCAATCAAAAGAAACAGACTGGCAGAATGGATCAAGAAACAACAACCAACCATATGCTGTCTACAAGAAACCCTTCTAACTCAAAAGGAAACTCATAGATTGAAAGTCAAAGGATGGAAAACAATACTTCATACAAGAGCAAGCCAAAAAAAAAAATCTGAGGTAGCTATTCTGTATGCAGACAATGTGAACTTCAAACCAAGAATGATCCAAAGAGATAAATAAGGTCACTACATACTAGTTAGGGGAAAACTTCAAGAGGAAGTGATAACAATCTTAAATATACATGCACAAAATTCCAGAGCATGCAATATACAAAGCAAGAATTAAGAGAAATGAAAAATCAAACAAGCAATAACACAAATTATAACAGGAGAACTTAACATGCCATTCACACAAAGGGACAGATCAACTAGACAGAAAAACACCAAAGAAATAACAGAACTGAATCATGTTTGTCTAAGAACAAATGGACTTGATACATGTATAGAGTCTTCCATCCAACAACATCAGCATATATATTCTTCTTAGCAGTATATGGGACATTCACTAAAATAGACCATATACTAGCCCACAGAACATATTTAAGTAAATGCAAAAGAACTGAAATTATCCCATGCATGTTATTGCATCATAGTGCCATGAAACAAGAAATTAACGATAAAAGCAACTGCAAAAACCTCACAAACACATGGAAACTGAGTAATACATTCTTGAACAATCAGTGGGTCATGGAGGAAATTAAAGAAGAAATTAAACAATATCTATAAGCAAATGAAAATACAAACACAACTTACCAGAATTTGTGGGCTGCAATGAAAGCAGTCCTCAGAGGAAAATTTATTGCACTGAGTTCCCACATCAAGAAGACAGAATGAACACAAATAAACAACCTGATGGTACAACTCAAACATGTAGAAAAAGAAGAGCAAGCCAAGCCCAAAGCCAAAAGAAGGGAGGAAATTATAAAGATTAGAGCAGAAATTAATGCAATAGAGACTAAGAAAACAATACAAAGAATCAATGAATCAAAGAGTTGGTTCCTTGAAAGAATAAATAAAATTGATAACCCCCTAGCCAACCTTATTTTTAAAGGAAAGAAAAAACTCAAATTCATGCTACAATGAATGAAAAAGTTGAAATTACCACAGACTCTGTGGAAATACAGAGGATCATAAACACCTAATTTGAAAACCTCTAATCTAATAGGTTCGCTAACACAGAAGATATGGACCAATTACTAGAAACATATGAACTACCAAAGCTGGATCAAGAAGATGTAAAACTGCTGAATAACCCAATTTCTTCTGTTAATGAAATTGAAAATGTTATTAATTCCTTGCCCACAAAGAAGAGCCCAAGCTCAGATGGATTCACTGTGGAATTCTAGAAGAAATACAAAGAAGACTTAATTCCAACACTCCTCAAACTCTTCAGTGAAATTTAAACAGAAGCAATTTTTCCTAAGTCATTCCTGGAAGCAAATTTTACCCTAGTACCAAAACTTGAGAAAGGCTCAACTAAAAAAGAGAACTACAGGCCAATCTCCCTAATGAACATAGATGTAAAAATTCACAATAAAATATTGGTGAACAGGATACAGCAAATCATCAAGAAGATTATACACAACGACCAAGTGGGATTCATCCCAGGAATGCAGGGATGGTTCAAGATATGTACATCAATAAATGTAATCCACTATATCAATAGAGCCAAAAGTAAGAACCACATGATCATATTTATAGATGTAGAAAAGCCTTTTGATAAGGCCCAACATTGATTCATGATAAGAACCTTACAGAGAATTGGAATAGATGGACTTTACTTCAATGTGATAAAGGTCATCTGTGAAAAACCAACAGCCAGCATCATGTTAAATGGTCAAAAAATGAAAGCCTTTACCTTAAAATGAGGCACAAGACACGGACGTCCCCTATCTTTCTTTTTTTTAATCTTTTTTTGATTTTATTTAAAGAGAAAAAAAAACAGAATAAAAGGTAGCAAAAATGTATAATTCCAAGGAAAAAATGAAAAGAAAAACTACAAAAAAAACTAAGAAATTTTTACTTGACAAATTACATACTGACTTCTTGGAAATAGTTGTTCAAATTACAAAGTTAAAACATGTAAAGTAGACATTCAAACAGTGAGACTGTTAACAGTTCCGCTGTTCAATCTGACAAAAACAGCAATATGGTCATCCATATTACCCACTCAGATACACATGCAATTATATAAAAAGGGTAAAGTTAAACACAACAAAACAGAACAAATGGGTCACAAGAAAGCAATGTAAGAGACAAAAATTTCAATACTATACAATCAGAGATATTTACTCTCTATCATATTGACTCTTCTTTTCTTCCAAATAGTTGTTCATACTCTCACATTCAGGGAATTCATATAAACAACATAGTAGGGAATTGATCTGAGCAACATGAGAAAGGCATTTCAGGTCTTCAAGAGCTGACAATAGGGAAGCCAATAATGGCTCTCATAGTGTCTCTCATTCTCTTCAAAGCAGCTGTCCATACCTTCATGTGTGTTGAACTTAAACAAAATAAAACAAGCTAAAATCACTTTGAACAAAGAATGATAGTTTTGCTGGATTTCACATCATGACATTATGGAATCATCACTGGGTACTGTAGTGTCTATTTTTCTTTAAAGTAGTTGTTCATTTCAACATGAGTTATATAGTTGGTTGTTGTAAACAGTTTATAAACTATACACATGCATGAGTCTCTAAATCTATATCTATCCTTTCTGTATTCGAGGTAAAAACAAAACAAAGCAAGACAAAATAAAACAATTCCTAGAAAAACATGAAGCAAAGTCATATAAAACCACAATAAAAGGTGATCTACAATGGTTACCATGATGTCTCAGCAGAGTATAACAACATTAATAAAAACAAAGCATTGGAGACATTATAAGATTCAAAAGCAAGTAATAATCAAACCAGCCTGGGTATCTTAGTGAATCTTGTCATCTTCAGTGTAGTTGCCTATACTCTTAGACCTGGTACTATCAATCAGAACAGATTTAAATAAAATCAGTCAATACAAAACAACAATCTAACAAACCAGATTCAAATAAGATCAGTCATAATAGGACAGTATAAGTTATAAAGAGCTTCAGATTAAGTTGATAGGAAATTAAGGATAATTACCATAATATGTCCTCTTATTTTTGGGATAGCTGACCATGTCCTCAAGTCTAGTGTAAGTAGACAAACTGAAACAGCATGAAATCCATCTAAGCAGAGTGGTGAGAATAATGTAGATTTTAAATCTTGTTACACAATTAACAATATCCTCTGTCTTCCTTTTTTAGATAATTCTTTCCTTTCATTCCCATGGGGTGCACTGCTTGTTTTGGGTCCCACTGCCTCCCTATATAGAGCCTCTCAATGGACCCTATCTCTTGATCTACTCTGCCTGTGTTTCTCTCTGTTAATATTTCAAGGCCATCTATCCTAGACATTGCAGCCAGCCTTCTCTGCCTTATTTCTGCTACTCTGTTTTTCTCCCATTGGTTGTCTATTTTTCTGATCCACTCCACTGTCTGCCCTATTAACTGAGGCCTCTCTGCCACTGTTCCTGAAATGCTCATATTCTTTTTCTCTCTCTCTAAAATGTTCTTCAATATTTTTTGTAGAGTTGGATTGGTGGTCACAAATTCTCCCAGTTCCTCTTTGTCATGTAAGTATCTTGTTTCTCCATTAATTTCTAGAAAGAGTTTTGCATGATACATCTATCTGTGCTGGATATGGTTCTCCTTCCATGCTTAAATTACTTCACTCCAAGCTCTTCTTGACTTGATGGTCTGTGTTGAGAAGTCTGCTGTTATTTGATGTGTTTTCCTTTATAGGTGATCTGTTTCTTTTCTCTGATGGCTTTTAATATTCTGTTCTTATATTGAGTTTCTGGCATCTTGAATATTATGTGTCTAGGTGTAGCTCTGTTTTGGTTGTGGGTGACTGGAGTTCTGTATGCCTCATATATCTGCGTATCATTTCCTTTTTCTATGCTTGGGAAGTGTTCCTTAATGATTTCTGTGAATAGCCTTTGCAATTCCTCTGTTTTGACTCCTGCTTCTTCATTCACATGCTTTATTAAGTTATAGATCCTCCTGTCTTTTTCTAGCCTTTGTATTGTTACTGCCTGTTTCCTTGTTATTTTTAAGAGACCTTCCCTTTCATGATCACACATTGCAAGCCTGTGTTCAAGTTTTGATAGTCTATCTTTGGTTTCTTTTAAGCATTTTTGCCAACTTTCTATGGAGTCTTTACTTTCCTGGTAATCTCCTTGAATCTGCTTCATGAATTCTAGGTTTGCTTTATATTCTTCATTGAACATTTCTCTCCATTTCTGTTCCTCCATTCTTCTGTCTGTGTCTTCTTGAGAGGTTCCCAGCCTTTCTTTTATTAATCTACTTATCTCTTGTTTAATTTGAATGAATATTTCAGTTTTGATCTCCTTTACGAGGTCCCAAAGATATGTCTTTATGTCTGCTGATGCTGTGCTTGGTGTTGCATATTTACTGCCCTTAATCTCTTTTGTATTTACCTCTCCTGGGTCAATATTCCCAGGTTTGTGGGCTGGAGGTTTTTTCTTATTTCTCTCTATCATCATATTTTTGATTCATTCCATACAAATGTATATTGCAATATCCAGCCCCTTTTCTTGTTGGTTAAGGTTCCCCTGGAGCACGCAGGCTAGGGGCTTCTGCCTTCTTGAGTCCACTGTCTGAGATTAAATTTCAAGCAAGTGCAGTGTGTGCTGGCTCCTCTCCTCCAGGGAAGTCAACCTTTTCAGGCCTTCACTGCATCAGTGTGTGCCATGCTCAGGGAATTCGTTTATAGCGACCCACTGGATCCTGGCCAGGGGTGCAGCCCAGTCCAAGCAGATCCCACCAATCCGCTTGGCAAGGGGAGCAACCAACTGAAGCCACTTCCTTATGGAGTTGGGGCTGTCCTGCCCAAATCCAACATGTCATCCAGTTGGTTGCCCCTTTCCCATGGGAGGGTCTTATTCCCATCATTCACCCCGTGTTGATGCCGGTCTCCAAGAACTGCTGGGCTCCCCGACCTCTGACCTCAGCGCAGCTGCAGTGAATTCACAGTGCCTCTGGGTGTGTCGCGTGCAGGTCCAGTTCAGGGTGAGCTGGGTGCAGGGCTGTTCATCCCCATGCTTGGGCCACTCAAGCCAGTTGCTTCAGTGCAATTTGGTGGGTCAGGTCAGTCTCCAGCAGGAATTCAGGTGGCTTGGCAGAGCTCCAGGCTCGCCGATCTTAGCTTCTCTACTGGTAGCCCCAGGACCTCATAATTGAGCAGTTTTTTTCACTTTAGTTTCTTCCTGGGTTGAGAGACTCCATCTCCCTCAGTTTACGTCTCTCCAGTGTGTTCTATTCTGGCATTTGTGCTGTCTCTCTCAGAGAGGATCCCTATCCTGATACCTACTGGTCCACCATCTTTGGAAACTCCCACAGATGTCCCTTATCACTGCTCCTATTCAACATAGTACTGGAAATACTAGCCAGAGCAATTGGACAAGAGAGAGAAATAAAAGGAGTAAAGATAGGAAAACAAGAAGTTAAATTATCATTATTTGAAGATGACATGAGATAGGAAAACAGGAAGTTAAATTATCATTATTTGAAAATGACATGATACTTTACATAGAAGACCCCTAAAACTCCATTGAAAGACTCCTAGATGTAATAAATAAATTCAGCAATATAGCTGGATACAAAGACAATACTCTAAAATCCATAGCATTCCTACATGCTAACAAGAAAAATACTGAGAGAGAAGTAAGTGAAGCCATACCCTTCACACTAGCATTCAAAAAAATGAAATACTTAAGAATTACTCACATGAAAGGAGTAAAAGACCTAAACAGGGAAAATTATACATAATACCGTGTAAAGGATATCAAAGAGGACCTCAGAAAATGGAAAGACATCACTGGTTCATGGATAGGAAAATAAATATTGTGAAAATGGCCATTGTTCCAAAATTATTATGCAGATTCAATGCAACCCCAGTCAAAATACCACTAACATACTTCATATATCTAGAAAAATCACTCTTAAAATTCATCTGGAACCAGAAGAGACTTAGAATAGCAAAGGCAATTCTAAGCAGCAAAAGCAAGGCAGAAGGCATCACAGTCCCTGATTTGAAGTTATACTCCAAAATTACTGTAATAAAATCTACATGGCATTGGAATGAAAACAGACCTGAAAATCAATGGAATAGATTGGAAGATACAACCACAACCACAAACACACTCTACCAACTTATCTTGGATAAAGGGTCCAAATATTTTTGCCGGAGCAATGATAGTCTCTTTAACAAATGCTATTATAAAATTTGGCTATACATAGGCTGAATACTAAAACTAGACCAATGTTTATCACCATGTACTAAACTAAACTCTAAATGGATCAAAAAACTAAATATTGAAACAGAAACACTAAATCTGTTGGAAGACAAATTAGGTAAATATCTTGAAGACATAGGGGTAGGTGGAGAATTCATGAACAAGAATCAAACCACATGGGAAATACTTCCCAGAATCAATAACTGGGATCACATCTTATTAAAGACTTTTTGCATGTCAAAGGAGATTTCCATCAGAGTGAAAAGAAAACCCACAAATGGGGAAAAAACTTAGTGAACTCTCCCTCAGAGAAAGGACTTCTGTCTAGAACTTATAAAGAATTAAAAAAAATCAGACCCTCAAAATTCAAAGACCCAATCCAAAAATGGGCATCTGAAATGAATACACAATTCTCAGATGAAGAAATATGAATGGCAAATAAATACATGAAAAAATGTTCATCATCATTAGTCATTAGAGAATTGCAAATTAAAACCACACTGAGATTTCATCTCATCCGAAAAAGAATGGCCAAGATCAACAAATCCAACAACAACAAATGCTGGAGAGGCTGTGGGGAAATAGGAACTCTTCTGCACTGTTGGTGGGAGTGTAGACTGGTGCAACCACTGTGGAGGTCAGTCTGGAGATTCCTCAAAAACCTGGGTTTGGAAGTCCCATTTGACCCAGCTATTCCACTTCTAGGCATATTCTCAGAAGATCTGAAAGCATCATACCACAATGATACATGTGCACCCATGTTTATAGCAGCACAATTTGTAATAGCCAGATCTTGGAAACAAACTAAGTGCCCATCAACTGAGGAATGGATAAAAAAGTTGTGGTATTTTTATACAATGGAGTACTACTCAGCTATAAAGAATGATCACATTGAGATATTTATAAATAAATGGACATGACTTGAGACCATACTCATAAGCGAAATAAACCAAACCCACATGTGTAAATACCGTACAGTCTCCCTAGTATGAGAATTGGTAAGAATGTATAAGATTTTATGATAATCATGATTCACTATTACACAGCTTTGAAGCCTTTCAATGTTTTCATTCATCAGTTAGAATGTTTTTATTCTGTTTTTTTTTTTTACTTTATTACATGTGATGGTATGAACAGCTGTTTTGAAGAAAACAAAACATTATGGCAACCATTGCTGATTTTATATTGTCTTGCCTTGAAGTCCTACCAATGCTCTTATTCTTCTATTACT
>PVJX010035732.1:0-18022 GCA_004027295.1 Dolichotis patagonum | reverse complement strand
CTGCAGCATGTGAGCCATGGTTTGCCACCAATGGTCGTTGGAAATCCAGACATCTAGAGGGGAAATGGCAGTATTTGGAAGGATCTGGTGGTATGAACAGACATGGCTGTGGGTCAGAAATGATTTCTCAGAACAAGGACAGTCACCTCACTTCATGATGAAGACAGATGATGAACAATGTGTCCTTGGGCAATTCTGACCTTGTGTGACCATCACAGAGTATGATGGCTGTGAAGTTACTAAGCAACAGAATCTTATGGGACCATGGTTGTGTACACAGTTTGTCTTTGACCTTGATGGGACCCTGTTACACAGCACCTGATAGTAGCTTCTCAGAGGGGAATTGAAGGTGGGGGTAGACAAGGAGGGGCTTGGGGAGAAATGGGAGAGAGCCTTGCAAGGAGAACAGAAACAGCAGCATGAGATGAACAGTATTTTGGTAAAGATGGTGAGGGTGGAGGCCAGAGTTACTGATATTTACACCAACAGTGTACTAGACCCTGCTCAGATTGGCTCACAACTGCTGATTGTTTTTAGGAGTTTTATGTCACACTGGCCATAATTGAAATTTAAAAACTCACGGTAAAATAGTTTTTATAAACAAAGATGATAAATGCAACTCATCACTCCCTAATTGGTTTACTCCATTTTGCTGTCAGTGGTGCTCTGGGTGTCACATCTGTTTTGTCTGTGTGGTGGAGGTCGTGTTGACCGCTATGTGGCAGCATATCTCTTCCCAACGCTGCTCTCGTAGAGTGTAGGTGGCTCAGAATCAGTCATGAAAGGAGTAGTTACACCGGTAGAATGGGCAGACACCACAAGTGGGCTCCACTTTTTCTCTTCAGAGAGACAGCTATTAAATATTTACCTGCATACAACTGCTATAAAATGTACATACAGAAAAATGTAGAAATCACAAGTATGATTTCTATGCTCGTTAACTTTCCTAAAGTGAACATACCTGTATGATCAACACTCAGGTCAAATGATAGGCTATTACTAGCACCCCAGTAGCCTTCTTATACTTTTTTCAGTCACTGACTACCCTTCCAAGACTCATCACAATATTGACTTGCCAGTATGATTTTCTTATCTAAGGGAGGATCTTTCAATCTCTCATCTCCATGACCCTTTTCCACATTTTGGTGTCAATTTTCTAGGTATTCATTTTGTCATTATCCTGTTTGAAATATTTTAAAATTAGGAATACAACATCCTTGGAGACTTATAAGAAAATACGTGATGATGACTATCTCTTGACATAGCCACCTGTTACTTTGATTTCCCAGGACAATCGGAGAGGATATGAACACACCTGGTCTGATGCTCAACCCCAAGTTTTAATCAGAGAGTTGAGGACAAAGCAAGGACTTTATGAGCTGTGAAAATTACTGAGGACCTAAAAGAGCCTGTGCCAGGGAGGAGTGCAGAGCACAGCCAGCTTTGGCCCTTGGGAAGCTCAGGCTGTGCAACAGGACAGAGTGGCTGGAGATAGGGAGCCCTGTCTGGAAGCTTTTTTTATTATCAGGAATAAAGTAGATGGAGATGATGGTGGTCAAGACTGAAGCAGCAGCTTTCTGAAGGCCTCTTTTAGCAGCTAGATTAGCAGCAACGGCTCTGGAGTTAGCCATACTTGTGGTTGAGGTTTCTCTCCAATAGTTACTAGCTCTGTGACCTTGGAACACTTAGTTAACTTCACTGAGAAACAGTTCACCTCCATAGCAGATAAAAATAATTGTAGCTCTAGTCTCAGTGGTGGCTGGGGTTATTAACTAACCTACAAGAAGTGCTTGGTTCATGACCAACACTCAGGAGACATTAAATGTTACAGATGCAACATCTGCTTGACCGAAAGGAAGGGGAGGAATGTTCCCTAAACAGCTGTACTACCTTCATGACAGAGTCTGCATTTTTTTTTTGTCTTCTTTGAGGGGTCTTTTCGTGGCTACTGTGAGGAGAGTCACATCTCCAAGAAGGTCTTTGGGGATCCACAGGGAAATGGACACACATATTACAATATTTTTGCTCTTTGAAGCTGAAAGGAAGTGCTGAGCTGAGGAGGCCAGAGACAAAAGCCATTATCTCTGTATTTTCAGGGCAGCCTTCATGAGAAAATCAGGCACCTTAGCAGAGAGAGCTTTCTTTTCCAAGAGTGCAGGGAGTATAGTCCACATAGAGCAGACAGTTGAACCAAGCCTTCCACATGCACACAGCTCAGACCTCCAGTGATGTGCTGGCCCATGTGGGCCCTCCTCATCTGCGTGCAATGTTTCCATATCCTCTTTAGTGAGAAGATTATTTCTGGCTTCTTCAACATGGAACCACCCAGTTCCCATTACAAAGGTATCAAGAGAGCTAGAGGTCTTCTAAATCACAAAGGCCTCTGTCCAAAATCTTTATGGGGTCCCTACTCCTGTGTGCTGCAGTTTCTTTGTAGGGCAAATACACCAAATAGAAGCACCCACCATCCAGGGGTGTTGTATACATGAGACAGCTACACAATTTCATGTCCAGTTCCTAGGGAACAGCAGACATCCATAAAGACTGGAAGTTCTTCTGTAGATCCTTACCTCTTTGTCCTTAATCTCTCCTTCATTTCCAGTCTGTTGCTGGAATCACTTTTTGCAACCACTGGCAATGCTAAGGCCAGCTGCAACTATCCTAAAACACTACCAGATTTCCTACTGTTTGCCACTGGCTTTTCATCAAATAGAGCATTTGGGTTTTTTTTTCTCTCTCTCTCTTTGACTCACATTTTTGATAAGCTGCTGGTGTCATATTGATTCCTTCTTTTTTGAATGTGGCCCTGATGGTAGCCTCAAAAGGGCCAAGTCTGTGTGATGGGAACCCTTTCCTCCATTATGGTAGAAAGAGCTCACCCTGGGCCAGGTGTTACCCAGTGTAGGACAAACAAGCCATGGTGATAGCTGGCGTTGTGTACCAGTATGGCGGACTCTTGGGCCCCAGAAGCGAAGGAGGTGGATTCTAGCAGTAGTGGGTGGGGCTGATGATATAGTCACTATACATGAAGACAATGACAATGACCAAAATAAAAATGCCTCATTTTCCATCACCCACCAGAGAACAACTGTTAATACTATAGTTTGTATATAGTATTTCTTGGATTTTTCTCCTTGCAAATTTATCTGTTCCAATTGATGAAATCATTATAATCGAACAATATAATATAAAATGTATTCTGGCTTGAAGCATACCCCCTTAACCTGCATAAAACTCAGAAATCAAAATATTATAATGCAGGATTTGTGGAAGATTAGAGTGAAGTGGTGGAGAGGTGAGCACATAAACCAGTGGTTTGCATTAATTCATTTCTGTCACTCTTCATACCCAGTCTCACCTGTCACCCTCATGAAGTCTTCATGGTCTTTCTAACCCACAGCAGGTCCTCTTCTTAGATTCCTTACTGATGCTGGGAACCATGGCTTCAGCACACAGACAAAGTGCAGGCAGCAAGTAAATTCCTGTGCATCCATAACACTGCACATAGAATTAAAGGCTTGCTAGTAAACCAGTTCTTTTCTCCTTCTCTCCCACCATCCCTCTTTTTTTCCTTCCCTCTCTCCAGCTAGCAGCAGCACACAGAAACGAGATCCCTCTTGACCTGCTTCACGTCTTCTGCTGGGCCCACCTAGGTGTTTCCAGCACTGCTCTACCCATGAGTTCCTGGCACTGCTACCAGGAACTCCCTGCATGCACAGTTGCTGGCTAGAGCTGGCAGGGTCTTTGTATAGTCAGAGCCCTGCGGGCTTCCCCTTAATTACTTGTGCCCATTAAATTCTGGGCCAAAAAGAATGGAGACTTGAGGTTGTGGAATGTGGTTCTAAATCACCAGCTCCCTTCCAGGCTGTTTGGGCCCCTTCACACTCCTGTCCTCACCCCATCTGGAGGGAGGCGTGGAGTGGAAGGGCAGGCAGAGAGATTAGCAGTGGAGAGGGTGGGATTTCAGTGTTATTTGGGCAAATTTGGTGGCAGTGTGATCTAGTGTGACATAAATCCTGGTCTGGGCTTCAGGGATGTGTATTTTAACTCTGCCTGTGACCTCATTGCCCTGTTTGTGGAGTTTATTTCCCTCCGAGCCTCAGCATTCCTCCCTGTACATCACGGGGTCAGCGTATTTTGAGTTTCCCGAGGCTTTTCCTGGTCTAGTACTGTCCTTTTCGTGTTCTTCCCTCAGCCGTCACCACATCTACCAGGAAGAGTTTCGCTGTGAAAGGAGATTCCCCAGGAAAGCATTTGATAATCTCCACTTTCATGGTTTTCGTGACTTTTACTTCTGTGTTAAGTCCTGGGTTCTCCATAGGTAGGGGCTCTAAAGAGGGGTGTCAGCCATGGGATCAGTGGATCTGTATGACTCTTAACCTGTGTCCTTGATCAACTAGCTACAGAATTTCTCCAGGCCTCTGTGTTTTCACCTATGAAATGGAAATAAGGGCATTGATTGCACTGGAATATTTTGACATTTTAGTCCTAATGCAGTGCCCGGCACCTACTAACCTCACTAACCTACTATTGTCATCATCAACGTCATTCTTATTTTTAGGTGCTACCTCCCTCTGTCACTCTATGGAAAGAGAAACTCCTCAGCTCCCTCCCCCTGGCATGAACCCTCTCTATACACACCCAAGGAGGAGGGGCTCCCAAAGAGAAGCCCTCCAGCTCTGACTCACACATCCTTCAGCATTCATGGTGCTTGAGACCCCAGGGAGGCTGTAGTACACTCTTGTGGCCACACAGCCCCTGGCTGTGTGTCTGTCCCTAGAGCTATTGCTACTAGCATCAGTCACATTTGAAGTGCAGGAGTCAGAGAGACTCAAGCGTGGTATGGATGAATATTTCAGGCAAATCACTCAGTTGCTGAGAACCTCAGCTTTCTCATCTGTGTAGGAAGACTGGCACTACCTCTTTTACAGTGCTGGGAAGGACTAAATGGTCACAGTGCGATTGTGAAGTTTGCAAGAACTGTAAAGATGGGATAGATCTGATCCACACTGAGTATTCAATTTGGGTAAGTTCCTTTCATGTACCTACCCTATTCCATATACCTATGTCTTTAGGTTGAAGGCCTTTGTCTAGTCTCCCTGCCAGTGAAGAGGAGGGAAAAAGAGCCATGATACCCATGATTTCTCTGCCTCCTCTGCCAAATGCCTTTAGCTCCAGACTATCATTGACCCCACGTTGAATCAACCAGGCAGCCAGAGATAGGACAAGTCACAAGAAAGGCCCATATACTTCTGCACAAAGTGTTTTTTTTTTAATTAAAAAGAAAATAAACAATACTTTCTAAGATGTGCTGTGATGAAACATCACAGGCATATAAAGTACCTACAAAAATGAAAAAGAAAATTCCCAGGAGCTGCACTTATGGACCTCACAGACCCCATGAGGGAAACTAAGGATTTTCCCTGGAGGCTGTTATTTCTCAGACAAACATCCACTTCTCCAGAACTATGGAGAAGGAAGTGCTCATTCCACCTTGTTTCTCTTGGAAGCCTCAGCCACTGCCAACTCACTGGTCCATGACACACACACATACACACAGGAAGCTGGGCTTTATGAGATTTTTCAGAAGGACAGCATGGGGTGTGGCATTGAGGACGCACCATTCCTCACTGACCCTGGATCTGTTCAAGATCTAAGGGAGCTGGAAAAGGGACGCACTACATCATACTTGCTGGCTACACAACCCCCAGGGCACCTGGGCTGTACTTTCTAAATTAAGTCTGCTGGCAAGTTACTCCCCTCCTTGAGTGGTAGCCAGATGTGTATCTGCAGGAAAGTTGAAGCAAACAGAACAAAGACAGACCAGAACAAGACAGGCCTGGCTGGTGTTGGATTTTGATGGACAACCAGAGGGCAGGGGAGAAGTTTTGACATATCTGCCGTAATCAGCTTCTCACCTTCACATTCTTTAGCTGCTCAGCCAATTCTCCGTCCCTTCTTCCTTTGGTTCAATCTTGGGGTAACCCATACCCAGATTTGACTTGTAGCTCTGGCATTTGCTAGTTTGTAAGACTCTGGAAGTTACTTAATCACTTCAAGCTCTACTTCCCTTCTAGTGAGGAGGTTGATGTGAATCTCATGGGTAACTTTAAATAGTAAATGTGACCATGCCTGTAAAGAGCCCACCACAGCACCCAGCACAGAGTAAGTGCTCAACAAATTGCCACCAGTATGACTGCTATCCAGGCATCAGTATTAGCACTGCAAAGCTGGTAAGTCTTTGTGTGCACTCAGGTGTGATGAACAGAAAGTTTGAACCAAGTTCTGGAAAGAGAATGCACTCTGTTGAGTCTCCTGTGTTATGCATGGGCAGCTCTGAGGTCCTGGATCACAGGGTGGCATGGGGGCTGACCTGGGGGACTTGGCTATTTCTCTCTGGTCATGTCCATGTAGCCCAGGAGCTATTTGGGTCCTAGACCTCTGTGCCCTCCCTGGGGTAGAGGGCACTATTGGTGTTGATGCTGTTGTAGAAGTGAGGGCTGAACTGGTTGAAGACAGAGCTTCCATAGCCAAGTGCATTGGTGGGCATCGAGCTGGCCCATTCGCTCCCACTCCCGTGGCCTGTGAGGTTGGTAAGTGGGGTGTAGGAGTTGAAACTTAGGGTTCCCTGCCCCATCTTGTCAGAGGGCTCAGGGCTCAGTCCTGGTGTGCCCACAGGGCGGCCCACTGGACTCGGCCCATTCACATAGGCTGTCATGGTGGAGAGGAAGCTGTTGAGGCATGGGGTGCCTGAGGGGGGTGGGGAGGACCGCTTCTCTGGGGAGCTGGAGGTGGCTGGTGAGCCACTGTCCAGGATGTCTTGTGACTCTGTGCTCTTGGGGCTGCCTGCCAGCAGACTGCTATCAGTTTTCTCTGAGGCCAAAGAGCCTGTGCTGGAGGCAACATCTGATTTTCTCTTCCTCTTCCTGCGGAAATTTCCGTTGTCAAACATTTTCTCACAGTTGGGATCCAGAGTCCAGTAATTCCCTTTGCCTGCAACAAAAGTGTGAGGAGGTGAGAACACAGAGAGGTGGACACAATGCCTCTCTTCTTCTCTTCCTTGTCATTGTCACAAGTTAAAAACAAAGGTGACAAATGTAGAGAGAGAAGAAGAAAATCCTGGGACTGAGAAATGGAGGAATTCTACAAACCAACCACTCAACCAATTGCACCATATCTATCTCTACTTAGGCATCTCCAAGTGGTGGCAGTAGGAAAGAGAGGCACTGGTATTCTAGACGAGCAGGGCAGTCCCTTTCAGAAGGCTGAGTGGGGTGAGGCAGGCGTGCTGGAGTGGGCTGAGAAGTGGGGGAATCCTTCCATTGCTGAGCTTAGAGAGAACCCAGGAAAAAAGGCAGGACTGCCTGATAGTGGTCCTGGGATTGAGTCTAAAGATGGGATTGACCCCTGGCTTTGCTCCTGACTGCTAAAGGACTTTGAGTGACTTTCAGTTTCCTAGTCTGACAAATGAGCCTACTGGACCTGTCCATTCCTCCTTAGGGTCTCTGTGGAGAAGGACAGACACTAGAGGTATAAGAGAGCTTTGCAACTATGAGGTACCATGGGAGGGAAGGCTAACTTTTCCTGCTACCATCTCGCAGCCAGAGGGCAAGGGCAGTTCTTAAATAGATGCTTTCTTCTGGGGGACAGATAGATATGGGTATGGCTAACATCAAATGGGGTAAAAGTGGGGTTCCTTTTGGCCATACTCTGGCATCCCATAGCAAAACAACAATGGACTTTAATTCTAGGAAAATGTTTCATGAATATTTTTACTACATTTCTCTATGTAGCTCTCCTTACTTTAGACATTTGTCATTGCAAAGGAAAAGTTCACATTCTCTGTGTTGGACCTGCTTTCAGAGTCAAGCACTGTCACTGGCACTTCACTCTGTCACCTAAGGGAGGCAGGCTGTTCCACCTCTCTACTATTTTCCTTACTTGTGAAATGGGTTCATAAAGGTACTCATGTTGTGGAGATTAAAGGAGGTTCTGAAGGTGGGATGGGTGTTCATCAAAGTTCAGAACCTCCCCCCTGCTGGGATGTACTTGGGCTTGCTGTGGACCATTCTTACCACCTGAAGTTTTCCAATGCACTGGGCCCTGCAAATGTCCATGATTCATAATACGGACCATAAATATTTGTTAGCAGTAAAGACTTTACATAGAGTATCTCACCTCTCTGACCACGAAACTGCAAGGTAGACTTTTTGAAGGTGACATCCCTACTTGTCAGGTTAAGAAGCTGAGGCTTAGAGATCTAGCCTGACCAAGGTCCTGATTGAAGCCTGTTGAAACCCGAATCTGCCCCAGGCCCATGTTCTTCTCTATCTCCCTTCATCTCTGTCTCCAGGCGGCCTGCAGTGCTGGGGTGCTGGGGACCAAACAACCATAATCAGAGCTTCCTAGAATGTGGTTTGGGCCAGGAATGAAACGGGTCTACGTGGGAACCCAGAAGCTTGCTGGAGGATGCCTCTCCCTCCCCTGGTGGCCCCCTTACCTGGGTCATCCTCATCTCGGGGAACCTTCTTAAAGCAGTCGTTGAGGGACAGGTTGTGGCGGATGGAGTTCTGCCAGCCGGCCTTGCTCTTGTTGTAGAAGGGGAAGTTGTCAGCCACGTACTGGTAGATCTGGCTGAGGGTGAGGCGCTTGTCAGGTGCCCCGTGGATGGCCATGGCAATAAGAGCCGAGTAAGAGTAGGGCGGACGCACCAGCTTCATCAGCTCCTCCTGTGAGGGGATGGGCAGCCAACCCAGGTCACTGCCCCCCAGCCCAGACATGCCGGGCAGCAGCTGCCTCTGCATGCCGTAGGCCTGGGGCAGGAAGGGGCTGGTGTTGGTGCCCGGCAGGTAAGGCGGAGGGGTCATGGCTGGTCCGTTGAGCCAGAGGTAGGGGTTGGGGGTGGCCCCGTACTCTCCACCTCCCTCAAAGGAGGGGGGCCGCTGAGGGCTGGGTCCACCCTGTGGATGGAAGAAGTTCTCATAGTAAAGGTTCATCTCAGGGGGCTCCTGGCCGATGCTGGGGAACTGGGGGCTGCAGCGAGGCGGGGAAGCTGCTGGGAGATCGTAGGAGCTCATGCTGGGGCCGGGTGAAGCAGCCACCAGCCTGGCACCTGTGCTCTGGAGCTGCCCCTGACAGGTGCTCGGCAGGCCCCAGCCTCCAACTTATACCCTGAGGCTCTGCTGGGCAGCCCCACCCAGGGGAGGCCACCTGCCTCCAGGTCCTCCCTCCTTTCTCCACCCTCTGCCTCAGGTCCCCACTAATGACATGCTGAGACAGCTTATTAACACTGATAGTAAAAATAACACAGGCTCCTCATTCCTTCTCTCCCAGGTTTCTTTATCTCAAAATCTTCACATGTTCTCTGATTTCTTCTTTTATTCTACCTCTTTTGCCTCATTTTTCTTACCATTATCATGCTTTTCTTGCCTTCATATTTTTTCTCCCCTTATCCTTTCTGCATTTGATTCTTTCCTTCTTTTTTTCACAGGTTCATTCTCTTCTCTGTGCCTGTATTCATTTCCTCCTTCCAATCCTCCTGATTATAGTTCTTTTCTATGCACTAATCTGACCACAAGGCACTCCCTCAGACTCACTCTGCCTCTCTCCCCTCCTTCTCTTCCAGTGTTTCTGTGTATCTCTTTCTCTCTGTATCTTTCTCTCATTTGCTGATTTCTCTTCTTACCCTCTCAGTTTCCTCCTTCTTTCTACCCCAGCCCCTCATTCTCTGGTTAATAGCCTTAGTTCTCCACTGGATCAAACACTGTATTAGAGGCCTCATGTAGAGACTCATTTTCTGATCTTGCCAGAACAGAAAGTCACAGAGGAGAGGAGCCTAGCTTTTGCTGAGGTCTCAACTCTCACCACACATCCACAGACAGACAGACAGACTCTCTCTCTCTCTCTCACTCTCTCTCTCTGCAGGTGGGAAGAGAAGAAGCTGCATCAATCTGGCCTGGAGATTTGCCCAAAGGAACTATAGGGCTCTTAAAAATAACATCAAAAGGAGGAGACTGGGAATCAAACTTCAGGGAGAAAGGAGAGAGAATTCCATAATTCAAGTTTCTTTCTGGCTGCAGGGCAAGCAGCCTCCCCAGCTCCTAAACAGATTGAAAATCCTTTCCAGTTGCCTCAACAAGGCCCCTGGCATGGAAGGAGCCAGGCCGGGTGCTGGGGTGGGGGGTGGGGTGGCACCGGACTCACCAGACATCCCCCTTCCCTCCAGCTCGGGCTCCAGCACCAAGAGCTTCAACCACGGCCCAGCTCTGCCTTGCTGCTCGGCAGGGCCAGTCCTCTCCTTTCAGGGCTCCCTTCTACAGTCAGGCCGGGAGGGGGCTTGTGGCAGCAGCCCGCCACCCTCCAGCAGGCCCCCAGCTTGAGGAGTGGGTGGTGGTCTCCCTTTTCAGTGGTTAGGCAGCGCTTCCCTTGCTAGGTTCTGGGAACACCTGAAATTTCTCTCTGTGACCAAGCAGATTGGAGGAGAGTAGGAGCTGGCCTCCCTGGTCCCACCTCCTCCTGCTTTCCTGCCTGTATTTCCCTCTCCCCAGTCAACTTCCTCCCACTTCCTCAGATTCCATACTTCCCTGCGGCTGAAGAACAAGGTGCTTCCCAAGGAATTCTCCACTCTGCTCTCCGCATGGTGTCAGGACCAAGTCAAAGTGTGAATGTCACTGAGTGTGCCCTGGGGTTGCTGCAGGTAACTGGGCGGCGAGGGGTTTTCCTAGACCCTGAGGAAACACCATCTCACCATAACAGTAAAAGAAGGCACCCTTCCCTACAGTGTGTATCTTCTTAGGAGGTGTTTAGAGTAAGCGCAGGGCAGGTTTTAGTTTAGCATGTCTTTATCAGGACACATGATTATGCTGAGGGTTGGTCCCTAAATTTTCAAAGAACACTCCCCTTGTTACCCACTGATACAGGCCTGAAGCTGTCTGCCAAACAGCAGTTCCTCTTCAATCTCATTTGATAGAATTAAACAGAGCAAAGAACTAGCTCTGTGGCAGCTAACCACAGCATTGTTTATAACTGTGTCAAACTGCAAGTAACCTAAATTTCCACAATAGGGGATTGATTAAAGTGTGTATCATCCAAATGATGTAATATGGTGCAGCTATGAAAGTGAGATTTTAGAAAAGTAATTAGTGAGAAATTAGGGAGAAATGTTTGTGTTCTGATATTATTCAAAGAGACAGGCTGCAGAGCATCATTTTCGGGTAAAAGTATGATACAGTCACTGCATAGAAATCTAGAAATATAAATACAAACTCAGTTATTGTTTTCCAATGAGGAACTAGACAGGACTTTCTTACTGCTGTTTCTGATTTAAATAATTAGAGAAAGGCAAGCACACAGATGATTTGCTTTCCACATTAAACGTCAAAGGCAAGAAGTGATTATAGGGGACCTGGGGCAGACGTGAGCTCGCCAAGGAGGGGGTGCCCAGCTGCAAACCCTTAGCCTGGTACTGCATAGCTATGTGGGCATAAGGAGTGGTTCAGCTTTGTTCAGCCTCATTTTTCTCAAGTGAAAATGGGAACGAGGGCAGCACCTAACTCACATAGTTACCAGTGAGGGCTCAGCAGGCAATGGAAGGAAATCGTTTCACCTGGTAGAGAGGCACATGACAAATACTAATTATATATCGCCACCGGTATGGATTTGTACAATTGAGCACACCTGAGTTTGCTACCTTGTGACTTGATCAGTCTCAACAACCAGTGCTACAGGGCTACAGTAAAAGGAGGCAGATTACTTAGTGTGGATGCTAAGGGGATGGCTAGGCTCTGCCACTGGCAGGCCACAGTCAGAGAGGGTCCAGAGTCTCCAAGTTCATGGCTGAAAGGGGTTGTGAGACTCAGTTTCCAGGGTTCACTATGGTCTACTTCTGGTGCTGCTGAGGTCTTCCTTAGAGATTTTTTTTTTGGAGGAAGCTTACCTGAGTCTCCCTAGTTGCATGCAGCCCTGGTTTCTTCTGTCCTAGAGATAAGATTAAGTTTATCTTTAACTCAGGAGGCATCATCCATGTTGAATCTCAGTTCCCAGAGTCCAGTAGGTGGGGATCACAGGATCTTGTGCCCTCTGCCCTTCATCACAGGGTGAGACCTTTAGGCCGGGGCATACAAACAGCCCCAAGGGGCTTCTCATTCCAGACTTTCCTGAGCACTGGCTGAAGGTCTTGCAAGGAACACAGGTGCTGTCTAGTTTCACTGCCCAGGTCAGGCTTGAGAGGCATCCCTAAGGGGCCTTGTTTAGTTCCAAGATCTCTGGGAAAACAAGTGTCTCATTTGGTAATCATTGAATGTATTTTAGAAGGTTTAAAATTTCCTGGGAATGAGAATTCCACCCTGAGAAGCTGCATGTCTAATGTCAGAAATAAAACAACAAAATGATTTTAAAAAAAAATAGAAAAGTCAGGTAGGACCTGAGGCAACAAGGGAATGCTCAGGATACAGTTTACCTACCCAAGTCCAGAGAGAGGCCTTCTTGAATGAGAAAGGCCATGTATTCTGCACTTCATATTGGGATATCCGAGACAAGGTAACAGAACATAAAAAGCATGGGCTCTAGGACTGGGCAGAGCTGGGTTCAAATCTCTAATTTACTGTTTGGTAGCTGTATGATCTTAGCCAAGTTTCTTAATCTTACAAGGCTTTTGTTTGCTTATCTATAAGACATGGGCAAAATACCATCTGTCTTGAACTGGAGGGGAAGAGTAAGGCATTGCATATAAAACGTATAGCCTAAAATCTGGTAAAAGCACATATGAGGATGATGATTAAGGCTTGGGCACCAGATGCCAGGGACTAACCAGAGAGGCCACCTAAGGAGGTCCAGCATCACATTACCCTCCATGGCTTCCCCTCGGGAAAAGCTTGTCATTCGGGAGCAGTGTGCACCAGGAAGGAGGAAGGCCTTCCTCTTTTTCTGGAAGGTCAGCTGCTGATATCAAGTCCAAAGGCCTAGGCAGGCTCAAGTCGTACAGAGAGGGCAAGGATGTGTATGTCCCACCCAGACTGGGTGACCAGGGCCAGCACTTCTGGCCCAGGCTTTCAGGGGATGGAGAATTATGCTTTTAGAGGCTTGACCTGAATTAATCTAATGGAGTGTGCATGTACGTGTGTGTGTGTGTGTGTGTGTGTGTATTTTCACAAATTTTAACTCACTGGGTTCTCTGGACCACACTGTGCAGTAAAGATTCGGTGTCCCTGCTTAACACTGAGGACAAAGGCAGAGGGAGGCTGAGTAACCACAGAGATGGGGAAAGCAGGTGGGCGCTGCCTGGCTGTAGGTCCGCTGAGGCTGCTACTGGATCAGAGAGCAGAGAGCTCAGACTTGGCACTGAACTTTCTGTTTGTTAACCTGCTTCTACTTCTTAGGCTCTCTGATACTTCAATTGCAATAAACTGGTTCTGGGCCTCAGTTTGTTCATCTGTATGAGAAAATCCAACTTCTGAGTGTAGCTTTGAGGACTTAATGCCAGGGATGTAGTACATGCTCAGGAAACACCAGGCCTTATTAGGGACACAGGAGCCACAGTGATGGGAGATGACACTGGTCGTTCACGGGCTGGGCTGCAGCACTTCTGAGCTCATGGACCTCACTTGCTCTGGTAACATTCGCTTTTGTAGGGGCTGGCTTTCATGTTCTCTTTACACACGAAACACACATAGTTTCTGTGCTCCCAGGAGCCTGGCAAAGGAGAAATAGCTTGGGATGGAGAATCAGAGGATTAGGGACTAGTTTAAGCTCTGTGCCACAGTTTCCTTATTTATTAAATGGGGATGAGAAATGGCATTTCTACCTACTGCCCACAGTTCTGTGTCCAGTAATTAGCTCTTATCTGGGCTACTTGTCCGGCCTGGACAGCAACATTTGTTAAGGATTGTGTCTCGCATGTACTTCGGGGCTTGACCTCAGGATGGCATCTTTGTCCCAAGGGCAGGCTTTGTGGAAGTCAGGCTGAGGAATTTATTAGTGAACTGATCTTTTGCCCAAAGACACTTTGAGGCCTACTAAACTAGCGCCTGAGGAAACACAGGTCAATGCCGCCCTCTGGCGGTCTTCTCTTTAAAATCGGGTAGTAGTTCTGCTGGCTTGGGTGACCATTCAAGGCAGACCCAGAGTTTAAGGGGGAGAACAGAATGAGAGATCTAAGGGGGTCGTCCCCAGGATGAAGAATACTCCAAGAAGGAAATAGGTTCTTAGAGAAAAAGACCTCACCTTTGCTGTGGTGGGAATGGTGAAAGGGAGTGTCTTAGAAGGCAGCCAAGCAGTGGTTGGCCAGGACAGCTATGAACAATGATTCCTGCAGCTACTTTTTCTGAGCACCTTGACATAGTTTAACCTGAATCTTCGCTCCTCAGTTAAATGGCTGCTGCGAGGACTGAATGAGGAAATGCCTCTTAGACAAAGCATGGCTGCCGTTCATCTCTTCAACAAATGCTAGATGGTTTTCATGTACCATTTCTGGATGGATGGGGAGGACACTGTCACACAGTCACATAACTTTGAGGTTCATATTCTTTGTGGGTTTGGCCATGTCTGGGTAGCACCTGTGACTTGATTTACTGATAATTTTTAATGGGTTTTCCATTTTTTGAAATTGTAATGAACTTTAAAGACAAAGTCCCTATAACTTCTAAAAATGGATCATAAGTAGCCAAGATCATCCCTTGCCATAAGTTAAACAAGAATAATTAACATTTACTTAGCCCTTACTATGCTGATTGCAGCCTGGACTCATCTAATTTTGCAAGCAGTCAAAATCAGACAAGCAACTACTTTGAAGATAACAATACACAGTATATTAGCCATTGTTAGTGTCCTATTTTGTTTTGAAATTCTGTATCATTTTGTAAGATTTTTTCATTTGAAAATAGAAAAAAACCAGACACAGCTCTTTTACAATTTTTTCTCACTAAAGTTAAGAGTTGAATTTAAGAAAAACAGTACGGCCAATTTTGCTTTTTCTTGTAAGAGTTTGGGTTATTAAGGCTTATTTTTATGAAGTGTTTATTGTGAACTTCCAAGTAAAGAGATTGATGTAATGTTTTATCACTATTAAAGTCTCAGATTGGTGCCTGCTCTGTGTGTGTGTGGCAGGCTTTTTCTGTATCTCCTGATTTCAGTGGCCAGGAGAAGCCATGCTGAGTCTCTGCCCCAGTCAGAGTGGACAGTTCCCATCGCCATCCATCCTGCTGTTCATCCCCAAGCCCACTCTCTTCCTTCCCAACCTACCTCAGGCAGGCATCCCGAGGGCAGAAAATGTGGCTTTGGAGCTGTCCTGTCCTCTGCTACTAACCCTCATCACCCCAACCTCTTCTCACCCCTTGTTTCATCTTCCACAGCGTCCAACTTCTTAATCCCTGACTCATGGCTGTTTGGTGGTGTGTTCCTTATCCCAGGAACACTGAATTTTGGAGAGTGAACTAATGATTGCTTTGCACTAAATACAGTCATGCCCACATAACAATGTTTTGGTCAGTGATGTACCACATATACAATGATGGTCCCGTCAGATTATAATGGAACTGAAAAATTCCTGCTGCTTGGTGACATATCAGCACTGAGATCATTGAGCACAGTGTATTCCGCATGTGTTTTTGGTGGTACTGAAGTAAACAAACTCACTGTGCTGCCAGTGATATGAAGGAGAGGCACCTACAATTATGTAGTATACGTAATTCTTGATAATGATCATAGATCACTGTGCTAATGGTTTATGGTTACTGGGCTGAACTTTTATATTTTAGAGTGGTCTCCTTGTACTTTGAAAAGTTAACGGTAAAACAATGTGCAATGTGATACCAGCTGCAGCTTTATCCAGTTCGTGGTCACATGTCCCTTGATTGTACTGAGAGGTCATGCTGAGTAAGTGGCCTGAAACATCTAGGATTCTGCAACCACACCCTCTAATGATGACGGGCTGCCTGACAGTGCGTGTCTCACAACATGTCCAGGTTAAGGGGCACATGTGTGTATCTGTGTGTCAGGTTCTGAGCAGGTTTTGCACTCTGTAGCCTAAGTGTCAGGACCAGTATGAGAGCCTGGAAAGGGCACACTCCGTGGAATATTCTGGCATTAACTTTCCTCTGGGAAAGGGAAAGTAACAGTAATTCTGGTCCTGTGGCCTTGGCAGTACCTCATTTTATACTGGCCAATAAGTTCTGTTAGGAGGAAATTTTACTTCTTCCCATGAGTAAAGACTGTCTTCTTAAGCAGGAAAAATAGTTGGGCCCATAGTTTTGTGCTTTTTCATGGGCAGGTCTTAGGAATGAATCGACTCGTGTGCATTGAGCCCTCACTTCTACTTCAAGTGTGAGGATGGTGAGGGCCCTGCCTGCGGCCGTATCTAATTCAACAGCAGTAACAGCAGCTGCTGCTTCCACGTCTGTGGCTGTTGCAGTGGCTGAGCCTGGGGGCACACACTTGTGAGTGGAAGTGGGCAGCTGGGCTGCACAGTGAGAGCCCGGGACCTCTCAGCAGGATATATTCTTCCTGAGTGCTCAGTGCCTGAGTCATAGCAATTCTTTGATGTTTGCTGGAAAGCACTTCAGCTAGGACTTGCTGCAGACAGGGTCCGGGGCTGAGATCTGTGTGTGTCGTTGATAATGCAGCCGTCACGTGCACTGAGTGAGAATCTCTCACAGGACCTGCACATACAGTCAGTCCTCGGTACATGCAGTTCTTCATCTGTGATTCAACAATCCACAGAATAAAGCTGTTTAGAAAAAAATTGCATCTGTACTGAATATGTATAGACTTTTTCTTGTCATGATTCCCTGAACAATAATTGTAATAACTACTTATTATAGCATTTACATTGTATTATTAGTCACGTAGAGGTTATTTAAAGTATATGGAAGGTGTGTTAGGCTACATGCAAATACTATGCCATTTTACACAAGAGACTTGAGTGCGTATGGCTCTTGGTATCCAGGGAGTGCCTAGAACTGATCCCCCTTGAATACCCAGGGATCATTGTACCTCCTTAGCATGAGTGGAGGACCATGAAATGGTGCCACTTACAGCCCAACCTATCACTAGACAGGTATCTTTGTTGCTTTTATTTATTTTATTATTTTTTCCTTTGTTTCTTTTATAAGCTTTTGTTAAGAATTCAGTGTGATCAACTCCTGGGCTGACTTGGAGAGAACTAAATTCCTAAACTAGATTCCATGTATACTAATTATCTCCACCATTGCCCTGTGCCCTTACTTCCTCTCATTAATTTAAGGGCCATCTAACATTGCTCCATGTCATAGAAGAGAAATTGAGCTTAGCAAGGTGAAGTCCTATTCCTAAGGTCACAGTTCTGTGATTATATCACTCTACAACCCAGGAATTCTTTTGGAATATGTCCTCATTAATGTCCTCAGGGGTTTCTGGGTACTTTCCCCTGTGAAATACAGAAAGGATGCTGTCTAAATCATCGTCAATTTGGTGGCCGTGTCTTTCTGACACTAGTCTTTTAGGTGAGAATTCTCTCACTGTGAAAACAAGCAACACATAATCAAACAAAACGCAATGGCAGAAGATGGTCAACTTAGTCTTCTAGCCTCAGCAAATGCTCAGAACACAAGGTGCAAGTGGAGAGTAAAGAATTGATGAGGTCTGAATCGGGGAGTCTTGCCTTGCTGGAATGACCCAATGTATGCTAGTGGGAGTGGGTCAAACTGATGCCTTTTGGGTCTGCGTGATCCTCCACTTGGAGCCAGTGAACCATCTCGGTGGGAAGGCTGGACCATTCCTCCCACTTGGTTGTTGTCTGTACAGACTTGCCAATTGGCTGCACACCCTGAATCTCCACCAATGCCAGTTCGGGGAAATGCATGATGGACTTTAAGATTTGGCCTCCAAAGTGCTGCTAAAGAGACCAAAGGATGAAGCTTGTAAGTGCAGGGAATTGTTAATTTTCACTTCGGCCAATGTGAAATAGAAGATGGACTGTTTTTCATTTAGCCTGTCCAGGGATGTGAGGAACGGATGAGCAGGCACATCTGCTGAGCATCCAGCTGTCTCC
>PVJX010035731.1:0-18043 GCA_004027295.1 Dolichotis patagonum | reverse complement strand
CAGGGATCAAACTCACAACCTCACATTTGTCAGGCAGGTGCTTGTACCACTGAGCTAAATCCCCCGCCCCTTAATGATAAATACTAAGAAGCAGTTGCTATAATTGGATAGCAAGTAATTGAATGCACACATTTAACAGAAATGTTAGACTAAACAAGCACTATTTGAGGATTAACAGGAACATTTTTTAAAAATTTCAAACAAACAACTTTCAGTATAACTCACTTTACTTTTGTATTCAACATGATCCAAGGTGACACTTGCCCCTTGGGTAGCGCTGGGACAAGACTGTACTCTAAGGCCAGCTTGGATCTGCTTTCCCTGGCATTGAAATATGAACTAAGCAGTGTCCGCCTGCTGTGATGCTAACACTGCCAGGATGCGTCCTCCACAGAAATAATCTCTGTTTTCTCAGCAGTTAGTAATGAAAAATATTCATTTGTTCATGGTAATATACTTCTGATTTAGTATAAGTTTAAAATATTTTCTAGATATGGGTGGATGCTGGCAACCCAGTAAAGGTTTAACGATTGTTTAAATATCTAATGTCAAACTTAGGTTTATAAAAGTTTGTAAATGGGATCTTTGTTATTTGCTTTAATAAAAAAAAAAGAGAAAGTGAGTGTGAATGTGTTTGGTGTATTCTTTCCTGAGTGGAGTCAAAAGAAAGAAAGAAAGAGAGAGAGAGACAGAGAGAGAGAGAGAGAAAGAAAGAAAGAAAGAAAGAAAGAAAAAGGTAATTAAGACATGGATAAGAAAAATATGATATTTATACACAATGGACTGCTATGCTGCCATAAAGATAAACTTAAGGAATTTATAGGTAAATGGATGAAACTTGAGACCATAATGCTAAGTGAAATAAATATGATGCACAAGCTTAAGTATTACATGGTTTCTGTTATATGAGAAATAAATATATATATATACACACACACTGGAGAATAGGAAACAGGGAGTGATTCAGGTGGTTTCCCAAATTACCTATCCTGTTGTTTCAAAAATATTTTAATATGCATGATAACATTTTTATTTATACTATTAGTCCTTCTTAGTTCATTGAAAAGAAAATTTTGTGCTAATATCTGTTTGTTTTTTCTTTGTGAGAATATTTTTGTTGATGTTTGTACTCTAAAGATAATGATATACAGTGTATTAATGATTGTTATTCTTTTATTATTTTGTGATGGAATTTTGTTTGCTTCAGAAAGTTTTTTAAAAACAGAAAGGGAAAAAAGAAAGTGAGGGCCAGAGGGAGGGTGTGAGCCGCTGGCCCAAGCCCCAGAGCATATAGACTGAAGAGTTGAGAGGAGCCTGCATCTCCTTTGTCCTCTGAGCCAGTGACAGAGGGCCAGAGTTCCAGCTGGGGATGGAGAGGAGAGTGCACAGGGCTGAGGGCCAGTGCTGCGCCCAGGTCCGCATGGGTCGGGGGTCCCTGCCCCCAGGATGCCAGCCCTTCAGGGCTGGGCCTGACTCTGTCCCGCTGAGAGGCTTCCTCTGGACAAGAGGCTTCCTCTGGACAAGAGGCTGTCATACTCCTGTCACTTCTCACCTGTGCGATTCTCATCCATGTGACAGCCAGTGGGTTTTTTCCCCCAGTTCTTACTTCCCTTCAGGGCCTGCTGATTTTAAGACCTACAATGTAGAAGGAAGCCTGATTCCTCTTTTCCAATTCTGGAGAGCAAACATGATGATCCAGCAGTAGCTGCAGACTTTGACCGGCTTAGAGCCATCAGATTCTGCAGGACCTCGTTTTAGAGAGGAGGAGACAAAGTCCAGAGAAGTGGAGGGACTTGGCCAAGTGGATTTGCAACCAAGAGCTGAGAGGCAGTGAGCCACGCCACTCTCAAAGGAGAAATCTTCCAGGCCCCTCTTCCCCCTGAGCTCCTCCTTAAGGGGACAGCCCTGATGTACTACGGACACCTCTTGGGATGGAGGAAGACTCAGGGGACCAGCAGTCAGGAGCTGAGGGCTCTGTTGATTCAATGCTCTGCTAAGCACCTACTAAGTTCCGTGCACTGCCCGCAGCAAGCAAAGTATCTACTTCATGGAGTTTTTGTTCTCCTGGGGAAACTGCTGATGAATCAGTAAACACATATGTGACCTATGCTGTCTCAGAGGACGATGTGCTGGGACAACAACCAGCAAATAATGAGATGGACAACGACTAGCTAGGACACTACCAGCTTGAGTTAAGGAAGAGTGAAAACAAGGAGGGCTTTCCTGAAGAGTGATATTTGAGAGAGCCAGCCATGCAAAAATATGAGGGAAGTGAGGTCCTGGCAAGTGCAAAGGCCCTGAGGTGTAAACGAGGTTGAAATATTTGGAGAAACACAATTGTCAAGGGCAGTAGGCAGAATATAAAAAAAGATATCTCTTTTTCCATGAATAGGATCTCAGTATATACCATCTCCTTGTTGACGTCTAAATCTTGGACATCTATGAGTTTAAAATAAGCCTATCTGAACCTCTTTCATATTTTATTTTAGTAGCTTTTGTACAGGGCACAAATCATCCATGCAGAAGTCAGAGAAGCTAAATTCTGGTCCCAGCTTTTCCAGTGGCAAACTATGTGTTTTTGGACAAATCCCCTTTCCTTTTCAGTTTTTTTCTTTTTTTCTTTTGAAGAGAGTAAGACCAAGCAAAATAAAATAGAATTGAGACAATCAAAACAAAACAGTGAATGTGATACAGGACTTCAAAACAAGATAACAGGAAATCAACAATGGCTGCGATAATACCTCTTGTTACCTTCAAAGTAGCTGTCCATACCATCAGACATAATAAAATCAAACAAAACAAAGCAGAATAAAATCAATCAAAAAGAAAAAAACAATCAAAGTAATACAGAGCTCCCAAACAAGATAATAGGGAATCAACAATGGTTACCATAATATATCTTGTCTTTGAAATAGCTGCCCATACCTTCTTCCATGAACGTGATCACAAGTTGCATCCATTTACCTGCAAGAGCCTCGTGATTATCCTTCTTTATAGCTGAGTAGCTTTCCATTGTGTAAAAATGTTGTATTTTTCTTATCCATTCTGCGGTCGATGGACAAGCTACCCTTGCTTTTTGCTGGTTCTCTGTTGTATGGAACATTGTTTTCTCTCCTTTAACTTTCAGTGTATGAATTTCCTTTTAAATTAAATGCTTTTGTATACTGCATATTGATGGATCTTGTTTCTTGATCCGCTCTGCCAGTGT
The DNA here is from genome assembly GCA_004027295.1 of Dolichotis patagonum. Lineage (NCBI taxonomy): Eukaryota > Metazoa > Chordata > Mammalia > Rodentia > Caviidae > Dolichotis > Dolichotis patagonum. Next base: position 14,835 of record PVJX010035731.1, on the reverse strand, counting down.
TTCTTTTTGTTGGTGAATTGAGGCCATTTACATTAATGGTTAGGCCAACATGTACAGACTCGTCTCTGCCTTGTTGTTTTCCTGCCATTGGCTCCCTACTTTTCCCCTCCTTTCAGTGACCTGCCCCACTCAGCAATCTCCCTCTGCCACACCTGAAGGAATTCATGATCACCACACCAACCCTACAAAGAATACAGAAGGATATTCTAGAGAGAGATAAAAACTCCCTTTTGCATTTACAATCCAAGGATCAAGCCACTCATTCTAAGGACCCTTCTGGCTGAGAGATGTAGCACCAGGAATTCACCCTTATCCTATTAATTTTCAGCCCACACACTGATATGCTCTGCTTGTGCTTTCTCCTTCTTGCAGCAAGAGTGGTTCGGTGACCTGAACACAACAGACATTTTTTAGACCCTTTTGAAAACAAACAGAAACAACCTGAGCATACGGTAAAGAGAACAGTCAAATACACCATACAGTTATTTAAGGAATGAATTTGACTTCCATCCAATGAGCTGGAGAGAGATGCGTGATGTAAGTGAGAACACAGGTAGCTGCGAAACAGTGTGTTAGAGAATGAGTCTGTTTTTGTGAAAATCAACAAGAACACTAATAAATGTATATGCACTCATGGGTATTTGTGTTTGCCAGAAAAGTGTGTGTGGGGGGGACACATCCCAGCCGGGTGACATTAGTTACCTAGGTCTGCGTGTATGCCAAGGGGCTGGGACTGGGGAGTGGAGAGGGGCTGGGGGGAGGGGAATCATTCTTTCCTATGCATTTGCTGTTTCACTGATTTTAAAACTGAAAGAGGAGTTGAATCCATCTCTGAGGAGTCAAACAGCTAGGGAAGCCTCATTGCAGATGTCTATGTCCCGCTAACTGCATCAGCTGTGCTCTGGATACTACTGAACCCCAAGGCAGTTATTCCTGTGTGTGCTGCCCCTAGGAAGGCTAGGAGACTCTCCCTTGTACTCTCATTATTAAAGGGATTTTGGCACAAAGTTGATGTGAGGCAGGATCTCTGAGTCTGCGGTGCTTTGGGGACCCACTTTGATCTTATCGGAATGTCCCTCTCCCTCCCTGCTTCCCTGCTGCCTCAAAGGCTGGTGAAAATTCTCATTCTTTGTCCCTGTGGGACGCCAGATCACAGGCGTGCTTATGGCAGGAGAAGCAGATGCCAGGCTCCTCCTCCCCGTTCCTGTAGCTCTGGCCTCAGGCCTTCTGAGGCCTCCTCTGACTGCAGAGCCCATTGTCGTGTCATTCTCCCCTCTAGAAAACTCCCAGAGATGGTTACATCTGATCTTCCACACCCCACAGTTGCATCTGAAGAAGACCAGGCCTCAAGATAAAGACGCAATGGCCAGACCTACATGCCTCCCTAAGGGATAATTTGAGGTTATCTTATAATTAGCACTACCTAGTCTAGTAAGTCCAAATGGGCATTACTTGTCCAGCAAGGTGTCCAGAACATCTGGACCAGGGACTGGGGATTTAGCTCAGTGGCATAAACACCTGCCTGGCAAGTGTGTGGTCATGAGTTTGATCCCCGGTACCGATTAAAACAAAACAAAACAAAACAAAACAAAACAAAACAAAACATCTGGACCCATCCCATCCCAAAAATGCCTTTGTTCATTCCATGTACTCCTGCCATGTGACTTGTTTTCCTATTGGACCAATATTAGCTAAGTAGGTATCCGTGTAATCCTGTGGGTTGGCTGTAGTTTGACCCGTGTTGCACTCACATTGTGACTTTGCTGTATAACTTACCCTGATGAAGGGCCTTGGTGGCAACCCACTCAGGACACTCTTATCTCTCAGGAGTGATGTCTCAATAAACCTTTCCTACTCTTAAGCTCTGTTGTCCTTTAGAATTCATTCTTCAACTTTAGGGGACACAAATTTGGCACATCTGACATCTAGCAGGTTAGGAGTTCTATTTCCCCTGCTTCACTGTCATTCAGGTAATCCTTGAGACTGGGATGGCTGGGGTAAGGAGAACATGGAGACATGGAGTAGTTGAGTGGCCCACATCCTGGAATGTATAAATATAGTCTCAGGCCTTGGACTATCAGATCAGCCTGTTTAATTAACATGCATTGTCAGAAGGGGTCCTCTCCCTTGTAGGCTCCTGAGACTGGCTTAGTAAGTGCTATGGTTTGGGTCTGGATGTCCCCCAAAACCTCATGCAGTCAGGGAGGCTGGTTTCTAGAGTTTGTGAATGACTCATGGTCCAATGCTGGAATTAAGGGTTTGAGTGCCACACCCAAGTGGGTGTGGCCTAATGCAATGTAAGGGACGGAAAGAGTTTTCTATCCATGTTCTTCCCCTTTGCTCTTGCTGCCTGTGCTGCTTTCTACTGCCATGAACTGTTGCCCTCTGCCATGTGCTACTCTGCCTTCGAGTCAGCTGATTATGGACTGAAATCTCCACAAACTGTGAGCTAAATAAACCTTCCTTTCTTCATTTTGGGCATCAATTATTTTGTCTCAGCAATGAGAGAAAAGTAAACAACACAGTAAGAGGAATATCTTGGGAGGTTACTTTCCAGATGCAGCCAAGTGGATTAGGGTGGACTCATGACCCAGTGATCACCCAGAGGTCACACTATAGCTTCTGGGTGACTGCCAACAAGCCTCATGTCCTCATGTCCTGGCTCCTGCATGAAGGCAAAGGCTCTGGGTGGACTGAAATGAAGAGATGTTTTTTCATTGTCAGAGCCAGATACTGACCACAGACCAAAGGCACAGAGAGATAGGTGCCATGAGCCAGAAAGCAAGCCAGGCTTCAGAGACAGTGTCAGGTCCTAGGCCTTAACTTCTCATAAGGAGAGAGAAAAGGCCTGTGACTTCCAGATCCCATGAGCTGTCTGGATGTCTTACAGTCAGGTGTACAACAGACCCTACAATCTTTCAGCATTATTCCTTTTCCAGACCTGGAATCTGATGAGGACAGTGGTGAGGCCTGTGCTTTCCAAAACACAAGGGACAGAATCCCAACTCAGGCAGCCTAAGCAAAAGTCATAAATTATTTCCTCAAGAAACTGAAAGCTCCAGGCCTGGGCAGGCATGGTGGGAGCCAGGCGTTTCAGCAATGCCTTGGGACTTGGTCTTCTTTCTCTGTTTCTCATTCCATTTTTGCTGTGTTACTCTTTCTTGGGTTCTCTATTATGGTGGCAAAATAGCTTCCAGGAGCACTAGGCATATCTCCCACCCTCTCAGTAACTTCAGCAGAAAGTAATACCTTTCTTTCCAATAGTTTCAACAAACAACCCAGAATGAAGTCCCATCAGCTCTTATCACAATACATTCCCTTTTCTGAACCAGTGTCTATGATTAAAGGGCTAAGATATGCTGACTGGTCACCTCTGGATCAGAGTCCTCCTGTGGAGCTCATGAGGAGGTAGGTCCACTAGGACTCCTGGATCTGAGTGGTGAACGGGTAGATTCAGTAAATTATGTGCTACAATAAACAACCTCAAAATTGTCACCAGAGGCAGTTGTGCAATTGAACTATATCAACTTACCTGCTACTGTAACAGCTGCCACTGGATTGTTTGCCACTTGCCACTCACTGATGTAGTTTTGATGTGCATCTGCAAGCCATTGATTTATTATGGCCTCTGTTACCTCTATTACCTCTCTGATAATATTCATCTGTATTTGCAGCTACTCCCCTGTGCTAGCATCACTGCCTCAGTTCCAGCTCAGATCCTTAGGCATTAGATGCTCTTGAGGAGTCCATAGCACAGATCCCTTGAATGCAAAGTTCACAGTAGGGTTTGTGCTCCTCTGAGCATCTAACACCACAGCTGATCTCAAGGAGGCGGTGCTCAGGCAATAATGTGATTGATGAGAAGCAGCTGTAAATACAGATGAAGCTTTGCTTGCTTGTCCATTCCTTATCTCCTGCTGTACAACCTGGTTCATAACAAGTTGGGTACTCCTGCCCAAGGACATATTCCCTGTGATCTATTTTGCCCAGCTGGGCTGCACCTCCTAATAACCACTCAGTTATGAACTCATCAATGGATTAACCCATTATGGGTTAGGGTCATCATGATTTAATCACTTCTCCATAGCTACCTCTGAACATTCCTGCATTCAGGCTAAAGCCCTTGATGCATGAATCTCCGGGGGGATGATTCATATCCAAACCATAACACACAGGAGTAAAACAACAGTCATATATCTTATGATCTAGGCCTGTGAGTGGCACACAATTCTATTGGCCAGAATGCAATCACATGACCACATCTTAGTAAAGGGGCGACTGGAAATGGACTTGAGGAGTGGTTCTGGGAGGAAGAGGAAGCAGTCTCTACTACTAAAGAGAATGGATGATGCAGAGCAACCAAAAACAAGTGTTCACCTATGCTTCTTAGTTCAGCCCAGTTCGATAGGTTTCCTTCTCAGGGTTCCCCGAGTGCAGCAGAGTTGGCCCAAGCTTTCCAGCTGAGGCCTCCTTTATGATGGCTGGGACTCTAGTGTCCTCTTGGATCCTTGCCCTGAAACCTCCTGACTCTGAAGTTGTGAGCCTGTCTGCTGTTGAGGACCACGGATTATAAACTGAGTCTAGGGAATGTCTGAGGCTGTTCTTGTCCTGCGTTTGAACCAGATTGGAACGCGGTAACTCTGCTCTTTTCTGGTCATAGTTGAAAGCCCTAGGGCTAATGACTGCTGTGGGCGCCCACAGGGCAAGATAAGACCTAAGGAAGACACCAGGGGAAACTACCATTTCCTTATTGCAAGAATGTTTTGTTCTTCCTAGCCCACTGTAGTCGCCATTACTGTTCCTGGAAACACTCACTACCCACTGCTCATTGTCCCTGACTCAGATATAATGAGTAAATACTGAGGTTCCAGGAGACTCATTTTGTTCCCAAGAACAGCCTCGGACACCCCCAGACTCTGTATAATTCGTGGTCCCCAAGGGTCTGCTCTTAAAGCCTAGGTTTGACAGCTGCATGTTAAATAGACAGTGACTATCCAGATGGTCCTCCCACCACTCACCCGGGTGCAGTCCCGCCCAGTCTGGAGAGTGGTCTGGCATCTCAGGAGCTGCTGTACATTTGGAGAGTCAGCTCTGTGCAATGGGACTGACCCAGAAAGAGTGGGCCCAGTCCTGTAGCTCAGGAACTGCAAACAGAGCCTGAGAACTGAAGCTTCACTTTCCTCTCCTGGCCTCATCTCCGGGCTGCTGACCTCACCCCCCAGTCAGCCGTCTGAACCAGGCGTCTGAGGACAGCTCTCCTTCAGCACCTCCAGGCAGAAGCTTGGCAGAGGAAGCACTTCTCCGCCTACTTGGTTTCCTGGTCCATGATGGCTCTTCCATCTGGCTCTTTCATTCATGTATTCATTCAATAAATTATCACCGAACACTAACTCTCTGCCCTACTGTGGATGAGGTACTGAGGGCAGCAGGAAATGAAGGTGGGTCAGCAGGAAAGACAAGACACAGACATAAAAAGAGAACTGTAAGGTAGAGCAGGATGGGGGCCATGGGAAAACCGCAGATCAAGTCCTACGTGAATTTGGTGTGAGGGGAAAGAACACCTCCAGGTTTGGCAGGAGTGGAGGAGAGGATGCTTTAAGGAAAGTTTGGGGAAGGTGGAGCTGGGCTTTGGAAGGGTGGGACTGAAAATGTGTAGTCAAAGGGAAAGATATTCCAGGTAGTGGGAACAGCTTGACAGAGGCCTGGAGGCTGGAATGCAGAGTGATGTCTGAGCAGGAAGGCAGCAATTCCACACAGCAGGGAAGCAGTGTAGGAGATAATCAGGGGAACCAGGACGGCTGCTCAGAGGCCAAGGACTCTGCACTGCTTGTCAGTCACAGTCCAGCTCTCTGGAGTGAAATTCGGAGAGATGGAGATAGATCCAGATATCCCAGAGGAGTCCTGATCCCTGAAGCACAGGTCTCACGGAGTACGCACTTCTCCCACCCTCCACTCCTGTGATTCAATAAGCTCTTAAGTGCTCCAAAAATACATCTCGGGCCAAGTCAGTCGACAGACTTCAGAGCCTCAGGGCTGGAAGGGAGTTTCGAGAGCATCACATCTCATGATTTAAAAAAAGACTCACAGAATCCCCAGACAGAAAACACACACTGCTCTAGTTAAAGTGGTGTGTGGGAGCCTTCCCATTTGATCTACCTCCTGCAGCCGCTCCTGGGAAATCTGGGACTCAAGAATGGTGGTTTAGACCAGGGATATAGCTCAGTGGCACAGCAACTGCCTGGCAAGTACAAGGTTCTGAGTTTAATTCCCAGTACCTAAAAAAAGAACTGTGATTTAAAAACAACTGATCCAAAACGAAAAGAAAAGAAAACCCAACTGATCCAGCTGGGTGTGGTGGCACACCCCTGTAATCCCAGCACTTGGGAGGCTGAGGCAGGAGAATTGTTGCAAGTTTGAGGTCAGCCTGTGTTACAAAGTGAGTTCAAAGCCAGCCTGAACTACATAGTGAGAGCCTGGCTCAAAGACCAAAAATAAATAAGTAAGTAAAATAAAAATTAAAAAAGAAACAAGATCCAGTTCACACCGAATTTCACTCTACAGATGAGGAATCTGAAGTCAGTAGAAGAGATACCAGGGCATTAGGCCACCTGACTCCTGGTTCAGGGCTTTTTCCTCTATCTTGTGCCTAGGATCAGGAGAGGACATTGCAGACGTGCATGGATGAAGTGGGCGTGGCCTCTCAGAAGGCTGTGCTGCCTGGGGTCTGGGGTCTGACACAGCCTCAAACACCTGACTCTGTGGCCTGGTGGCAGCTGGGCATGTGCTGGCTCACTATGGCTTATCTTGTTCCCAGCCGGCTAGAGGAGGGATGTAGGGCCAGGCGCTCCTTCTACCAATGCATATCGCAAATGGAGATAGGGCCAGTGAAACAATTTACAGGCCTTTTAATCCCAGGCCTAGGGAACAAAGCTTGCGTGAAAGGAGGAGGAAGCTGTGAGTACATGAGTGTGTGTGACGGCAGGCTGCCAGAGAAAAAAGGGAAGGACAGGGGCTAGGAGCAGGCCTGTGAATTATTACCCAGTAATTGTTCCTTTAACAACGTGCAACTCACTTGAGGAAGAGCCATAGTAAAGGACATACAGGAGCCACAGTACCTAGCCCAGTGCCAGCTGCAAGGCAGGTGTAAGGCAGGTGTCTTGTCAATACTTGCACATGCATCTGGCAAGGAGGGTATTCTGGGACCACCTTTCTGGATTTGTCTCAGCCAACACCAGAGGCTCTTTGCGGCCCGTCGTCCTCTTCTTTAAAAGAGTGACATCTCACTTCCTTTCCTCTTGCAAGTGGGAAAGACACCAACAAAAACCTTGGCAAGGTATGACAGGAAAGCTTTGGACATGTGGGTCATCCTTGCCAGGTGGGGCAGGCCTCATCACCCCTGATGTGTGGAATCAGCCCCAGCTTCTTCTCTCAAATTCTCCCGTCCCTGCATGGGACCTACCACACGAGGTAGCCCCAGCACCCCTGTTCTGACAGTTCTGAGAAACAGAATCATTCTGATCGCTGGCATTGGCAGCAGCCACTTGTGTAGGCTCTGGGATCAGTGCCCAGCTCAGTATAGAACAAAGAGGGTATCTGTGCTCAAGACTCACTCTTGCCACAAGGGTCTAGAAAGATTTCTCTAGCCCTTTGGAAGAAAACTGGGTTGTGCTCTTTGTTTTCCCTGACAGCCTGCCTTCCTCTCATCTGGAGGGGGGATATACACTATCTACCACGTGAACATGAAACCTCTCAAAAACTCAGGGCTCAAAAGGCACCCCTGATTCAGTCAGTACTCCCTCCCTGCCAAATGTCCCAGACACACTTGTGTCTGAGCACCCGTTGTGCAGACATTGTGGGAGGCTGAGACAGACAGAAGATGCTCCCCAGGGGCTTGGAATATGTGGTTTTCAGACAAGGCATATGCTACTGTTTCCTCCTTTGACAGTCCAGGAACAGCTTCCCAGCAGTCACCACCACCTCAAGTTTGGGAGTTGACTCCAGTTGCTAAAAGGGGTTACTTCTGCCCTTTGGGGTTCTGATAACCTCACCCCCCCCCCGCAAGGCCTGGCATCAAATGCAACACAAGGGTGGTGACAGGGCTGAAAAAGCAGATCCGTTTTATTTACAATGATCAGTTGGTGACATGTAGATCTTTGGATTTTTGGTGACCTTGTGGAGACTCCTGGGCAGGAGTCCACTCCCTCTGTTGGGGGGACACACCCTCCTCCCTCATCTTGCTATGTGAATCCAGCTGCTGTCAAGCCATACTTGCCCATCAGGGTATCTCTGCTTGGGGGAATCTGTGTCTCCACACATCTGCTGAAGGTTCCCTTACCGCCTCTGGAGGCCCATCTTGGTGCTGCTTGTGGGACACCTAAAGTGGTTCATACTTATCTGTCTGCAGAGAAGGGGTGATGAGGAATCCTGTGGGAGTGCAAGGCCCTGGCTGGTGCAGTGCTGTCAGAGCTGTTACCAGCCTAGCCTATCCTTTGAACATCAGTAGGCCCATCCTAGTCTTCTCCAGAGGCAGAGCAGTGAAGTTCCAGGAGTCCTCCAACAGGTAGAGAGGCTGAGCAGAGTCCAGGATTCCTCCCTCTGTTTATGAACCCAGACTCAGCATCCATCAGCAACCTGGCCTCAATTCTCCCCCGCCACTGGATTCTGCTCCTACAAGAAGGCCTCTCCGGTTGGTTCTTATCACAAGAAGACTAGAGGGGACCAAGGGCAGGGCCACTGCCTCCGCCCTGACCAGGGCTTAAACCCACCTTCTGGATTTCTAGAAACTTCTCCCTGGTTCTCCTGAGAGGATGTTTTGGGAAAAGCAGGGAAGTGGGTGGACAAAAAGACTTGGTGCAAAGCACGGGGCACTTCCACAATGGACGGCCTGGAAAACTCCGGGCATGGAGAAAGGGGGGAACCCCCAACCCCAGTAATCAAGGGATGTCAGGTGTCACCCTGAGCCAGGACGAGGGACAAGGCGATCACAACTGAGACCACGAGGGAGGCGGGGTCGGGGGCCAGGGGAGCCGCTGAGGCAGCCAGATTCGAGGCTGTGAGTTCAGCGGGCCTGGCCTGCGCGCTCCCGGGGGCCGCCCTTCCAGCGGCGGGACTGCGCGGGAGGCGGCGGCGGCGGCGCCGGGGCGCCCCGCAGGCTGCACGTCCTCAGCTCCCGCGCCAGGCTCAGCACCTCGGCCCGCTCGCGAGGAGGGGATCCTCCCTCGCGCTCCTCCGTGTTTTCCTGCTCCTCCTCCTCCTCCTGCTCCTCCTCGTCCTCCTCCTGGATGCTGCTGAGGCGCGGCGCTCCGCGGCCGCGCTCCGTCGGCGGCGGCCGGTAGGCACACTTGGCGTTGAGCAGGCGGCGCAGCGGGGCGCGGGGCACCGAGGCGGCTGCACCCCCGGCGCGGAGGTGCTGTTGGCGCACGTGGCGCGCGTCGCTCTGGCGCTGCAGCCGCTTGAAGTCGCTGAAGGCCGCCAGCGCGGTCTGGCGGAGCAGGCGGGCCAGGGCGCGCGCCTTGTGCGCCCGCGCCAGCAGCACGGCGTGGCAGCGCAGCACCACGGCCTTATGGCGAGCCTGGTGGCGGTAGACCCAGGCGAAGACGCGCGGGTGGCGCCCGTCAGCCGCGCAGTAGGTGATGCGCGGCAGCAGGTAGGAGTGCGCCGGCCTGCGGCCCCCCGAGCCCCCCGCGGCGCCGCGCTCGCACGGCTGCATGCGGATGCCGTGCGGCCCCAGCGTCAGCTTCATCTTGGTGCCTCCGCCCGGCCCACAGCGCGCCCAGATCTTGCCCACCGCGTCGTCGGTGCAGCCGTCGCCCTTGGCGTGCAGGGTGACGGCATTGCCCAGGTACCAAACGGTGTAGGTCGGGTCCTCCTTGTTCAGCTCCACTTTCTGGCGCCGGCTGCGGAACACGCGGCCCAGGCGCTCCAGCGGCCAGTCGGGCAGCAGGTCCGGGCAGGAGCGCAGGAAGCTGGAGAGCAGCGACGTGTAGGCGAGCCTCGGGCTCAGGCTTTTCGCCTTGCACTTGGCCTCATCCTCCACCAGCACGAATTTGTTCCGTCTCCAGGGCAGCATCGCCGCGGCCAAAGGAGCCAGGGGCGCCGGGGACTCGCAGGCGTCCTGTCCGGCGGCTGGGGGAGGGGAAGGTGTGCGGAAGCCCTCCACCCCGGAGTGGCGACAAGCTGGGCGGCGCAGGCGACAGACGGTGCCCGAGATGCCCAGGGCCGGGCGGGGCTAGCTTCGCAGATGCCCGGTGCCCAGCCGGGCTGGCCGCCGAGATGCTTGGGCGGCCAGGAGTAGCTTCTCCCGGGAGTGATTCCAGCCGTCTGGGAAGCAAGGAAGGGCAGGGGCTGGGGGTGGCAGGCACGCCCCCCACAAAGGACCGAATGGGAGGGATTCTCGCGGTCCCCGCTGCCCAAACTGCGGCGGCAGGGAGGTCGCGGGAGCCGGGGCTGGCGGCTGCTTGAGAGGGTAGACCAGGAGCGCGGCTGCGGCGGGGACTCCTTCAGGCGTCGCGGCTCCACCTCCCTGGACTGCCTGCATCACCGGGCGGGACCGCTAGTTCTCTTGTCTCCTCCCTCGCTCCCCCCTCTTCCCGCCCCGCGCAGTCTCGCGCCGCCCTGAGACTCAGCCCTGGCGCGGTGGAAGAGGTTTAATCATTGTTATTGGAAGGGAGAGGGGCGGAGGGACAGGCGGTTAGGAGAGGAGTCGCCTGAAATATCCCGGAGGGCTTTGCCAGTGCAAATTTCTCACTAGTTGGCTTCGATTTCCCCTTGGCTCATTCAGGGACCACCCCCCTTTCTAGAATTCCTGCTGCCCCTCACCCACAGCAGGTCCCTACTCCCATCTCTGAGAGTAGGATTAGGGTGGGTTCCTAATAGGGCCAGCCGGGCGCACTTTGCATCCTGTCTGAACAGCATAAGGCCAGCTGAAGTGGCCGAGTAGTGCAGTGGAAAAGTACTGTGACTTGGTGAAGCTTTCTTCCAGGTTCTTCCAAGGTCGTGGGCCAGGCCCTGCGCCTGAGCAGGGAGGCCTGCTACTGCTCCAGAGGCTGGTCACCTGGAGGGAGCCAGAGAGGGCACCTTTGAGGAGGGGGCTTCCAGAGCAGTGCTGTGGCTGTGGGACTTGCGGATGAACCAGGCCCTCTGGCCAAAGTGCAGTCACAACATTATTTGTGAGCCCCTTTGTTTCCAGGTGGTCAGCACTCCTTATCCCACTTAATTCTCGGACAGCCCCGGCTCAGGTAAATGACTGGCCCAAGGTCACAAAGCTGGCAGCAGGTAGATTTGGATCTAGAGCCCCATGAAGGTCTGTGTGAGGGTGAGGCTGCCCCCACTGGTCCGGGAGTCAGTGGTCTGCCTCTGCTGCCTATGGATGGCGCCTTTGCTGGCCTCCTCTGGGGCTCTGAGGCAAAGTGACCAGCCTTTTGGGAGGGGTTCTGCTGTACTGAAAGACAGTTATCTCGGTGTGGGGACACATTTTTTTTTCCCTTACAGAGTTTGTTAAATCACCACTCTCTGTCTCCTCCCCTGATAGTCCAAGAACAGTTTTCCAGCAGCCACCACCACCACCACCTCACATCTGGAAGTTGACTCCAGCTGCTAAAAGGGGTCACTTGTGCCCTTCCGGGTTCTGATAATAACCTCACCTCCCACCACCACCCAGCAGGCCTGGCATCGAACACAGCACAGGGGGAGTGACAGGGCTGAAAAAGCAATCCAGGTCTGGGTAGGGGCTGAGTTCTGAGCTAAGCCAAACCCTGTGAAATCTGAGTGGGGGGCAGTGACAAGATGGTGTGCTTCTTTGGGCCAGCAGGCAGGATTGCTAAGTACCTGGGTTCATAATTCCTGGGGGGAATAAAGGTAAAATAGCAAACCACAAGGGGGTACTGAGTGCTCCTAAAATAATACGCAAATAAAGAACAGGAAATTACTTAGAATTGCATACAGTTGCTTTGGAGGGTGATCTGCTCTGGTCTGCCACAGATGAGTTTTATTTTCAATATGGTAATGCCTTTTTTGCTTTTTGCTGATTATAAAAGTAATACGTGCTTGTGGTACAAATTTGTACAAGAGGGACAGAGAAGTTCCCCACTGTTCCCACCCAAGATGTGACCTCATTTCCGGGGGGAAGATAAGCTCAGTGAAGCCAGGGGTCATTGGAGTGCTTTGCTTAGCACCTGATTTGCCTCTTGGACCAGTGGAGATATTAACCCTGCCAAATCCCTTTATAGAAAGGACTTCAGGCTGGAGGTGTAGCTCAGTGGCATAAGAGCCTGCCTGGCAAGTGCAAAGTCCTGAATTCAGTCCCCGACACCTAGAGGATTTCATGTGGTTTCGACCTGCGAGTCTGCTCCCTGAAAAATTCCGCTGGGGTTTCCTCTCCTGACTTTGCTTGGCCTTTCCTAACCCTGAATGCAAGGAATAGTAGGAGAGAACAGAGGCAAAGCCTTAGCTGGCAGGATGGAGAAAAACTCCATGCTTTTGCTAGAAGCTCAGTGTTGCTAGAGTATAACATATAAAGTTAAAATTAAATTTGAACTTCAGATAAACAATTTTTTAAAGTGTAAGAGGGGCCAAGTATTGTCTGCATTTTTTTCTGGCAACTCTTAAGCCTCCTGCCTATCTGAGGACTAGAGGTGTGGAGCAAAGGGCAAACTGAGAGCCTCTCCAGCCCTCCCTAGCCTGGGGAAGCTGCATTCCTTAATCCTGGGGGTGTGACTTCTGTTCTCCTAGTTTTAGGACAAATCCTTAGGGGTACAGGTGATTGGGACATATAAAAACTACAGCTAAATCAGGATTACACACAAACACACACACACAAACACACATTCATGCCTGTAATTCCAGCATTTGGGAGGCTGAGGCAGAAGGATCCCTGAGTTTGAGGCCAGCCTGTACTACATAGCGAGACCCTAACTAAAAACAAACAAACAAAAAAAAACAGCTAATGCAATACTTTTGTTTTGTTTTGAGACAGGTCTTCACGGCCTAGTTCAGGCCAGTCTTGAGTTCACTATATAGCCCAGGCTAGCCTTGAACTCAACCTGATCCTTCTGCCTCAGCCTCCCAAGTGCTGAGATAACACGCTTGTGCCACTACACCCTGCAATTGTTTCTGTTAAGCCTCCTAGACCAGTAAAGCAGCATTTCTTGTAAACCTCTTTATCTATCACTTTGATACTCACTAACTCCTTCCTTACTTTGTTAACAACTCATCTGGCCTCTGGGGCATGGATTTTCCTCTCCCTTGCCTCAGTTTACAGGTCTCCTCCAGGGCTACTCCTTTACCCACTTTCCCTTCACCCCAGTTCACCAGAAGGACTCCAGACTTATGCCATGTCATCCACTTCTTTGTAGATTGGCCTGCAGATTTTTTAAAATTGAATTTTATTTCTACCATATTTCTACTGATATTACTTTTAAAATCAAATAGCTAGTTTATAGTAGACTTCTAATTAAAAATCCCAAACAATCTCTTAACCCACCCTTAGTCTCAATTTTCACTTCCAAAAACGGCCACCACTCTTTTACACAGTTTAGATGTCATTTCCGTTACATGCTTCCATATTTCTAAATGACATGTCTAATTCAGATTTTTCAGTTTTCAAGCATTATCTATTGCCTTCCTATTTAGAAGGTGAGGATTATTGCTGTTTTATCTCCCTCTTCCTCCCTCCTAGTTCAGTTGCAACTGTTCGTTGTTAGCAATATTTAGTGTTTAATTATGAGTCGGGAAATAGTGTTCTAAGCTCAGTCTGGAAGTATGCCATGATTCTGTTTCCCTTATTAGGCAACTTTTTTCCCCCCCAGAAGTTAGTTATTGCCTCACTTTTTAAAACAAAACTTCCTTATGTGTCTATCATTAATTCCTTTTCTAGTTCTCCAGCAGAACCTGAAAACTCCTTCTGACCTGGTTGGGCACATAGTTGGAAACAGGCAGTGTGGAGACAAAGATCTTTGCAGTTGTTTGTGCCTCTTAGAGCCCTCCAGCCCTCCTTGCTGCAGGTGGCCTCCCTGGGCTCCTACCGAGATTGTTTACTCTGCAGGCTTCTGGGCTTTGGTGCTGGGACTTTGCTCTGTTCCCATCCTAGGGATTTCCTTGAATCCTGTTTTCTGAATGCCTTGCTCATCCCCCTAGCCTTACCAGGGCATTTACTCCAGCATCCTTGATTGATAGTTTGGTTTGGTTTTGAATTATGGATTGGAAATAAGTTCCCCCAGCCCCTTCCCCCACAAAGCGAAGACGTGATTCAGGGTTTCTGTTAAAAAGTCAAACTGGCTCGGTGGCTATTGAGGCCTTAGCTTTGATCCCCCAAACTGCAAAATAAATAACAAATAAGCAAATACAGATAAACAGTCAAATGACGAACCTGATCCTGTGTGTATGACATGGTTTTTCTGTCTGGATATTTTTAGGGGCCACCTGAGGTCTGCAGTTTCGTGATGATGTGCATCTGCTGTGGGCGTTTGATGGGCCATTTAATCAGGAAACCAATCACTTATAATCTTAGAAATCAATTTTGGGAAACGTCTTTATATTGATTTCCTCTGTTATATTTTCTCTCTTTCTGTTTGATCTCCTAGATTGATCCTCTATTTTGTTTTCCCAAAATGTTCTAATTTTCCATTTTAAAAGAACATTCTATTGTCTGGGGCATTACTTCAAATTTTCTATTAGAAATTCTCTCTCTCCCCTCTTTTTTCTTCTTTTTTTTCCCTGCCCTTCATCTCTCCCTGTCTCTTTCTGTCCCCCCACTTTACTGGCACTGGAAGTGGAACCCAGGGCCTTTACATGCTAGGCAAGTACACTTAACACTGAGCTGCACCCCTCCCCCCAGCC
>PVJX010035730.1:0-18038 GCA_004027295.1 Dolichotis patagonum | reverse complement strand
TGGGTGTGAAGGGCAGGCCTACCAGTCCCAAACAGTCGCACTGAGATGCTGGTCTGCGCAGACTTTCAATCCAAACTAAAAAATTAAAACTTAATTTAAAAGTTCGCACCTGGAGAGCGGGCGCAGCATCTCCCTAGTGGACCTTCCCAAGGCGCCAGCACACAGCACTGCTGCACTGCAGTGTGAGAGAGTATGAGATGCCCTAGCAAGGAACTGGCTGCGCCCAGTGAAGCAGGCGTAGTATGCACACCCCTGACCTTGATTCTCAATCCAATGACACAGTTCTGAACTTTATCTGAAGGTGATATTCACAGGAATGCAATGTTTGATTACAGAACTGTTTGGTTAATATGTTAGCCACACATTACCTTTAAATTGCAAAACTCCTAGCTTCCTTATTTAGCAGTCCATTTGTGAAGTAAAAGATGAGTTCTTCTACCACAGTTGTTTGTAACTGGGCAGTGGGAGCATTACTGGTACCCAGGGACATTCGGTAATCAATGTCTAGTGCATTCTGGGTTGTCATAGCTGGGAAAGAAACCACTGGCATCTGGTGAACAGATCACAAGGCTTGCTGAATCACTAAAATGCTCAGGGAACCTCTTAGGAGCTGTCTCTGCCCCAATGGAGAACTATCCAGCCCCACAGGTGAACCGTGCTGAAGGCGAGGAACCCAAACAGGATGGAGGAGAAAGCTCTCCTCTGTATTCCCTCCGAGTTCCTCTAAGTTTTATCCAAGAAAAAGTTGACCTAGCACAGAAGTGATGTGGGAATAACATGGACCAAGAGGCAGGGATTGTTGCAACATGGAAGGGAAGATCCTGAAAATAAACCACCCATGGGGAGCCAGCCCAGCCCTTTGCCCTGGATCTCATCACCTCTATTCTGTGACTTATGTCCTCTGATGGCAGATGCCCAGTGGAACTTCCCAGGTGGCCCAGGGCCCAGAGGACCAGTGCACTTCCTGGGTGCCGGGGGGGGCAGAGGATCAGTGCACTTCCTGGGTGTTGCAGGGTCAGAGCCCTGGTGCACTTCCTGGGTGCTGGGGTTCAGAGCACTGGTGAATTTTCTGGGTGTGGGGCTGCTGGACCTCAGGTCAGGGCTGCTGGTCCTAGGCTGTTCCCACAGGTCCATCTTCAGTTCCTCTCTGTTTTCTTCACCACCTTCTTTCATCTCTCCTGGTCAGGGGGAAGCCCAGCCCTGCATCCTTCATCTCTGTCACCTTCTCTCAGGTAGCCTTAGTACACAGCCCTGGCTGCTCCATCTCTCCTTTCCCAAAGGCTTTTCCTCCTAGAAGCAAATGTTCCTTGAGTCTTGTACCAGCCTCTCCCCAGAGCTCCGTGTCACCTCATCGCCAACATGGCTTCCAAGTGCTGTCTCCTCTGTTACCCCTTGGACCATGCACATCACACTTGGCTGAGACCTGGTCCTCAGCACCTCGGAGGCTGCATGCATGTACAATCCGTTGCACAGATGAGGTGAGAGTCTGGGGTCCCAGTCCCGCTGTCTCCAAGTCTCAGATCAGTCATCTGTAGTAGAATCTGTAATGCCCGCCTCCGGCCTCATGTTCTAAATACAGAAGGGTTGTAGCTATCCCATTTCTGGGTCTGTAATCAAACAAAATGAAACTGGCAAACCAAAGACATGCCAGCATCCCTGTGTCATTGCAACAAAGGCTAAACTGGACCAGCCTAGGCATGTATCAGCAGATGAATGGATAAAAACAATGTGGCAGTATGCACAACAGAGAATTATTATTAAGCCCCCCCAAAAGAATGAAATCTGTAATTTGCAGCAAAACAGAGGGATCTGGAAGATATTATGTTAAGAGATGTAAGCCAGATACAGAAAGAGAAATTCTGCATGTTCTGTATCATATGTGGGAGCTGCATCTTCAGTGTCACTGAAGATCACTAAAATTAGAATAGAGAGAACCGGACATAAGGAAAGATGTGGGGTGGGGTGGAAGAAGTGTACATGGAGTGTGTGGATTTGACCTTTAATCTGCCTGGCAGCCCATGCATGCCCAGCACTGGGCTGAGGGTGTCGCAAGAGAGCCCAGCCACATGGAGGAAAGCCCAGCCACACCTAGTGGGTGCAGAACGCTCGCAGGCCTATTTGGAGGCCTCTAACTTGCTGAAATGAGGTTTATCGAGAAAACTTAAAAATTTAATTAGGTTCTGTGTCAGGCCATAAAGAAAAGGCTTATCAAATGAAGATGAAAAGCAAAAGTTACTTCATTGGTATTTTTAAAGAGTGATTTTCAGATTAAAGTCTTACTCTTTGCACCTATTAAATTAGCAAATGCTAAAAAAAGTTAATCAGCCTTTCTATCCAAGATCTAAAAGCCACAATACGAGAGCATCTCTAGGGAAAATGCAAATTCATAGAAGCCCAATAAAAAGGATTCTGTGTATGCATTTCATAATCACTGTCCTAGTTGGAAAAATCTTGGTTCTCAGAACTTTGTCTAATGGAATTATGAGGACTACGGAAAAGAAACATGAATATCCCCATTAAGTGTCATTTATAATAATGAATTTGTCAAAATTAAGGAAATAGGTATTGTAGTTGGGGTTTACAAGGGAATAGATTTAATACAGGACACAAAATTATAGGTTTTTTAAAAAATAATATTCATGCAAAAAGTCAAATACAGAAGAATGTGAGAGATCTGTCCACGTACTAGAGAGTCAAACAGGTTCTGGGCCCCATGGCAATGTGCTGCATGAGTCCCGTCCAGCCTGGAGCTCGACAGTGTCTCCTGCAAGTCCATATCTAGGATCTGCACAGGGAAGGGCCAAAGGCCAATGGTGGAAGCTAGAAATTCCGTGCCAGCAGGATGAAGGATCTGTGCCAGAGGCTGAGGCAATTGTACTGGAGCCAGGGAGCGATGCTAAAGGTAAGGACCAGAGCTCGCCTGAAAAGAAGTGCAGCCACCCTCATGACAGTGAGGACCCGAACTCCTCCATCACGAAAACTGCCAAGTTCAAACCAGGAAAGCCCGCAAGACAAGCGTCTCCAGGAGAATCGACAGCGCACCATCTTCCCTTTTTAGGCCGTTGGTAACAGTCTCGGGTGGGCCTTCCGTGTTCGGAACCTTGCTGATTCAGTTCAGCTGGGCCTGCCCACTCAAGCTGATGATTATTAACCCCACAATAAGTAAATATGATAATTTGTCTTTTCAACAAATATTTACTAAATGCTATTGTTTCTGGGTACTCTGCCACATGAGTTCAATTAAATATGTTGTATTCATTAAAATAATAAGAAACACTCCACATAAAAAGTGCTATCAAACTGCACCTTGGCCATGATTACAATGGTGCACAAATTAAATATTTGTATGTGTAACGTCTGCAGGGAAATGTAGCAAAGGAATAGTGCTGACTTACAAAGATGGAGCATTCAGGATGGCTTGTGTCTGCGCTATTTGTAATTCATTGTTACATTTACTGTCAGTGAGCGGAAATCTAATGAACTATGGGAAGCTGCTGCCCACTGTGAGTGTCCCCTGACCTGCTAGGGCACCTGTGCCCTGGACCGTGCTTCTGCTCCTGGCGGAGGCAGACGCTGCCCACTTGACCGTGGCCCCTGGACGGCTCAGCGCTGTGGCCCAGACTGCCTTCCCAGGCAGTCCGTGCGGCTTCTCCAGGCTCTTCCCTTGTTTTAGTTTTGCTTTCTCAAATGTGATTTAAACCCACAAGGAGAACATGTCGGAGAGTTATTTCACAAGACGTGCGTTCATTCTCTTCCTGTGAAAACTTGGAGACAGACCATGGTCCCCATGGGACAGCACCCTGAGGGGCCTTCCTGAGGGGCTGCACCCCTCAGGGCTCTGACAGGGCATCCTCTAAGTGCCACGCTGACCGACGAGGAAGCTGAGACTTGCAGGGACGGGAACCTGAGTGCAGCAGACCACGATCCATGGCCAAAAGGAAAAGCAGGTAAGGCGCTGATTTTCCCAGGAAGAAGCCCAGCTGAGCTAGCAAAACTAAAGCCTGCTAACCTCCTGTTCATGCCAGGGTGCTGGCCCAAACACAGCTCCCGGGGGTGACACCAACACACCTGGAATCGGATCCCACACAGGCAGCCGGTTTTCCTTCTCACAGTCTGGATGCAAACCGTCTGCCATCATCGTTCCTTCCCTTCGAATTAGCCACGGTGATCAAATCAGTCTTTCCCGTACTCATGATATGCGATCCAGATCAGCTCTGGTGCTCCGAGGGCTCAAATTTCTATTCCTTGACCATTTGCTCCAATGATTTTCTATCCATTAAAAACACAGGAAATAGACTTGCTTTTTTTTTTTTTTGAATTTGACCCTGGAGATGAGTTTTAAACTCACCTCCTTTTAAAAGTGATGGCAGGGGACTTAAGTTTTCCTTGCTTTATTTTAAACAACCATGGCACATTCTTTTTTTCTTTTTTCTTTTTTAGTTTTTATTACTATGTGTTTATAGCACCAGAACGCTAAGTGACGTAAATCAGGCACATAAGCTTCAAATCACATGGTTTCTCTTCTATGAGAAACCGAAAATGTAAATTAAGAGCAAAATAAAAGGTAGCAGGAGATGAGATAGATCTTTTGCGAAGCAGAAGAGCACAGTGGCACATCCTTGTGTGGAACGGCCTGCTTGGAAGGGAGGAGCAGGAGTCCTGCTGGGATGACGGCTGTCTGTGGAGATCACAGCGTTTATCTGTCAGTGTACTGCAGGCGGATTTGGTGGGGAGGCTCCTGCACCATCGACTGGAGTTAATCCACAGAGATAACTGGTCGCCAGTATTTGTTGACAAACAACATCAGAATACAACCGTAAGAGTACACCAGGCCTCAGCCTTATTGGAGATACAAGTTTTTATCATGTGTGCACTCACGTGTGTGGTAACATTTACTACCTTCAACACGTTAGTGTAAAATTCAGTGGCAGTGATTGAATTCATAGGATTGAGTAACTGTCACCACCATCTAGTTCCAGAACTTGTTTATCTCCCCAGACAGAAATTCTGTGCCATTGAACAGTGAATAAAGCTACTCCTCCCATGTCACCTCCTGGGAACTTCTATCTCCTTCCTGCACTTATGGATTTGCCTCCTCTAGGGCCTATTTGCCCTCTGCATCTGTCTTTGCTCACTTTCTGTAATGTCTTCAAGGCTCTCCTGTGTTGTGTTGTGTATCAGAACCTCAACCTTCTTCAAGGCAGAGCGATTTTCTATGGGGTGGACATGCCCATGGGTTCTCACCTTTTCACTACTGTGTAACACTCTTTTGTGAACACAGGTGTACAAATACCAGCTCCCTTGTCTTTAATTCCCTTGGGTGTCAGCCTAGGTGTGGAATTGCAGGAATGCACACAAATTGCGTTTAGCTTTTTGAGGAACCACCAGCTGCATCTTGCAGCTTGCTTATTGTCACCATTGCTCATTCTCATATGGTAGAAGATTTTGCCACCCCAATACCCCCTGCCTTCCTAACAAAAGGCTCCTGATTTTTATGTTGGGGGTTGGCCGCTTGACAAGCAAGTGCATGTGGTAGCCTTTCATCTCTGTGACTGACTGATGGATCAATTGATTATTGGGGTGAAGCACATACAGTTCTCATGGCTGTAGGTCAGAGATCACAGTCCAGCAGGTCTGTAGGTTTAACCACTTAAAGTGACAAGGGTGGCAGTCAGGCACCGTGTTTGAATCTTGGTCCCTCTAGCCTGTCACCTCCTGCTGTTCAGCTTGGAATCAGTCCCACGACCAATGCAAAGACGGAAATCAAGAAGTACAGGTTCAGTGAGCCATCTGCTCATTGGCGGTGGGTCTAGAGTCCCTCTCCACCTTTTTAACTATGACTCCCCTCTTGTCCATTCCATGCACCCTCCTCTCCTAGGCTGCCTCTGGAGGATTTTGGTGACAGGACATCTGATGGTCCTTACCGCCTGGAGGTGGCATTTGTTGGAGCTCACAACCTCAGATGGTGAGCCTGTGATAGTACCCCTCATCCTTTCCCCATTTTACAGTGGGGAACACGGAGGCTCTGCTCACCACAGTGCTTGCTTACTGGGCTGCACACACAGTTGCCTAAAGGACCCAATAAGCAGGTGCAGTGCTCTGTCAAGTGCAGAGCAGCGGAGAGGGACTGTTGTCAAACACCCCACTAACCTTCCGCGCTTCTGATCTAAAGTGGTGACTCTGTCCCCTCTCTCCCCGCACAGGTGGTTCCCCAGATCTGCACGCAGCACTGATGCCGCCCCCCTGTGATCAAGGCAGGAGTCCTAACTTGAAGCACTGCGTGTGTTTTTCCAGACAAGTGGTGGTGCAATTCTGTAGAGAATTTATCCTAAATTTGAGCCTTCCCATCAAGGCCTGGGTCTGGTGAATGTTTCTGAAAGCCAATAAGTGAGGGAAGACTTACAGTTTATAATCACGGTCGCAGTCTCTGCTGTCCAAAGGGGTGGGCTTAGGGCCAGAGGACAGTCTGTAGGTTTAGGGACAGAAAATCCCAGCCCATTGCTAAGATTAGGAATACTCATTTATTATTTTTACACACTTTTCCACCTAGGTGTCTTCTGAGGAATCTGAAGATTCCCAGTGGCTCAGGAATTTGAGTCACTCAGAGAAGATTCATCAAGAATCAGGCTCAGTCTGTCTGTGAGACTTTGTCCTGGAACGCTCCCTAGTTCAAATTCTACCACGTCGCGTGTTAGTGTGTGCTTATATTGTCATACACAAATCTGTGGGAAGAAGCGAGTTACAGTCAAAGGGAACCTAACACTGTCTGTTAAAAAATGCATTCCAACCTCACACGCAGAAATAGAGCTCAGTGGATCTCTTTTTCCTCAGAAATGTTGAAATGCAAACAAAATAAACCTTAAGTCATTTTCAAAGCGGACAAGTCTGTAGTGCTTAGGCAGACAGTTGATTCAACATTATGTTACACAGATGGTCTCGTAGAGAAACACTGAAAACAGATACTACTACAACACCAAACAATAAAAAAGAAACCCATTCTTCATTGATTTCGATATGTTTTGAGTTATAGTATAAAATTACCAACTCTCTATCCCCAACCAAAAAATTAACCAAATCCAGATGTCCCAGACATGAATCCAAATGTTTACATTACATCTTAAAAGTGGTCATTACTTAATCTTTCAAAGGCACAGGGTAATATATGAGAGAGTTTAATAAATCAAGGGAGAGAAAGAGGTTCTCTTTGTATGGAAATAAGGCAGTGAAACAAAACACTAGGTGCTATCTTGAATTTATATTGACCTTTCCCAACAGTTTAATTTTTAGCTCTTTGGGGTTTTCCTGATACCCACCTCCTTCCATCCAGGCTTATGAAGACAGTACACAGTTATTAGGTGGCACAGAATCACAATAATGAAAAGAATACCACACTCGAGTTTGTGCTACTAAAATGCTTACACTGACTTTCTGCTGGTTCCCTAGCAAGACCCTTTTTAAACACATTGTCACACTGCTCGGGCCATTGGGATCCTACTCCAACATGGGTGTCATCTGCTTGTCACATGTCATTCCACTGAGGGCAAGGTCAGTTTGCATGCTGGGGCTGGTTAGTTTCTCCCTCTTATGTTTCTAATGGATTATCTGTCTTTCTTCTACCCAAAGTGTCATAGCTCTACAGGGACATAAATGATGGGACCATACTATGCAAGTTCAAAATTAGAATAGTCGTAGTCTGAGAAATGGAACTGTATTCAAGCAAGCCATGGGCTCTGACCTTTGAACTATTTGTACTCAGCATGGGTGGTCATTGGCCACTGGTCAGAGCATAATCTTCGGTCCAAATCACTCTGTGTTTAAATACTTCTTACATTTGAATGAGTGAATGGGAATTGAAGGAGACTTATATTTGTGGATATTTAGATTCATAGTGTTCATTATTTTAATATTTGAATTGTTATAATATTCATAATTTCAAAAGTTATTGTATATAAAACAGAGATTTACACTTGTCAGGTGACATCATCACCTTTAATCACTATAAACTGTAGGGAACTTCTTCAACGAGGCCTGAAGGACTCAGGCTGTCACTGGGCAGGGCACAGCTCCGGGCTCCTCTCTGAAGAGCTAAGCGCAGTCCCTGCAGGTCCCTCTGCAGGAAGAGGCTGCCTCCTGGCTCAAACGCTGTCCCAAAGCCCTCTCTGGAAGCCAGGCTGACTGCATCACAAAACTGAGCTCCTGGGCACAGGGCGTGGAGGGCAGGTGGACAGCACAGGATGCCTCCCGGCTTCAGTACCGGTGCTGCCAGGCCTGCCTTGTCCTGGCTCCTCCTGTCTCCTCACTGCAGACTGCAGAGTTCTCAGGATCACAGGTTTTTCTTGTTCATGGTTCTGGTCCCAGAGCAGGGCTGCATCTGCTTCAAGGTAACAGGGGAGAGAGGGCAGAGCACCCCTGTGCCTGCTCCATGCCCGGCCCTCTTCTCCAGAAGCCATCAGGGTTACTTATGGGCCCCACTCTGGTGACACTCCATTGCACACTCCCCCAGAGGTTCCCCTCTAACAGCAGGGGGATTAAGTTTCTTCCTTTTCCTTGCCCATAGCGAGGATGAACTTTAGTGCAGGCACCTGGAGGGAGACTCAAGCCGTGTCCAGACCACAGCCATCACCTAAACCCTCCTCACACCTTTCCTTCCATCCTTCTTTCATTCCCTTACTCCCTCCTTCCTTCCTTCTTTCCTTCACTCTCTCTCTCTCTGTCTCCCTCTCCTTTTTTGCTCCCTGTGGTCCACAGGGATTTAAACAGGAGCCTTTATACTCAACAACATTCACAGCCTTTAAAATTTTTTTGAGAACAAGATATTGCTATATTGCTAAATTGCTCAGACCAGCCTCATACTTTCAATCCTCCTGCCTCAGCCTCTCACAGTGCTTAAACTATACACATGCACAAGCACCCTTACCACCATTTCTAAAAATACAGGGCAGGGATGGTGCTGAGTGAGGGTAGATAGAGGTCACACTGCTTCTAGATGAGAGCAGGACAGAAACAATTTCACAGGGCTGCTGAGTCCAGATAAAGGGGACTCCAGAGAGACAAAGGCTGAGACTCTTCACTTCTGTAACAGAGCAGCTAGCGCTGCTCACAGCACCCAGCAGCACAACAGCTAGGTCACATTTCTGCAAGAACTTTATCTCGAGGGAAGCAGAGAGTGCTTATGTTTCTAGAGTGGTTACTGTACTCTATGGTTTTTCTTCGTTACAACTCTTGGTGATATTAAGGTGTACAAACTTAGTCATGCCTCTCACTGAGGCTGTTAGCTAGCTCTATTAGAGCAAAGAGGCATGAAATGGAATCACAAACTGGTATCTGAGGATAAAGGGTCCAGGAGAGTTTGTGATTACAGATTTCTCCCTGGTTGTGTGAATTTTCTCCCGCTCTCTCTGCCCACCTGCAGGGCACACATCCTGGGTTCACAGAGCAAGTGTTTGCTGAGCTGCAGATGTGAGAAGGAGCAATATTGACCTCTGGGACATGGGGGCTCTTCCCAGACCTGGGTTCATGAGGGAGGGACTGTGAGCCAGGGACAGGGCTGATCCTTTGTTCCCTGGGGAATCAGCTCCAAGCCCTGGGGAGACGGAGAACACCCTGATCCCCACAGTCAAGGAGAACATCTCAGCTCTTCTGAAGCAAATCCTCTATGAGATGCCTGTCTGGGGTTCAAAACACAGATTTAGGATTCTTACTACTGGTGATTGGTAAATCTGAATCTAACACAGTTTACTCTATCACACATGAAGCAAAGTTTACAGCAAAACTTGAGAACATCTCTTATTGCATTTATTTGCTTAAAAGCAAAGAGGTTTTGAGTTTTCTTTGGAAACATACATAAAACTCTTCATTTCCAAAAATCGTCAGCCAGCTCAGCAGGAAATGCGTCTCTGAGGTCAAGCAGTTGCGAACCCTCCAGGTCCTCCCACCTACTCTCTGGGAAGACAGACCATGTGATAGGAGGTCAAATCACCTCTGGCCATTGGACGTTCCTGAAATCAAGTGCACAACAGTGCAATCACACACCTTGCTGGCTACTGTCTGCCCAAGGTGCGCAATTAGGGGAGATGGAAGCGGAGCCTTCAGATCTCAACTTCTCTGTCTCCTCCTCTTCCCCCGTTTCCTCCACCTATCAGACTTTGGGTCAGTTGCACCAGGACATCTAAGTTCTCTTGAAGATGGACATAGAGAATATACTCACAGGGACCCAAATGGGCTCCCTGTCCTCAGCCTTCTGTCCAGTCTAAGAAAAGTTTCATTATCTGTGACTGTAACAAAGAGAACAGAAATTATGTGCAGGCAGACAAGGCAAGCACAATCAGCAGGGTGAGGCAGATAAATAATAAAGAACCAGACATCTTACTGACAGTGGTGATACAGGAGTCTGCATTTCTGACACTGCGACTTCAAGCAAGTGATTTTCTTCCTCTTCAAGACTTTCAACTACGAGAGAATTGTGGTTATTTATGCACTCGGAGGGCATCATGCATAAAGATCCCACTTTGTTTATCTTGCAAGAGGGTGGCTCCATATCATAAGCAGATCTCTGACACAGATGAAACCCAGGGACATTTGTTGTGCTTACAGATGAAGGTGCACTGCTCTAAAGGTAGTGACTCTGTAATGGTGTCTTGGGATGGACGGACTGAAATGAGGAGCTGCACATTTTTTGAACAGGATGTTTATTGGGTGAGTGACGGGAGACAGACACTGAGAAGCCGTTGACTCCTAGATTCTCCTACCTGATACAAATCCTTCTCACTGACCACCCTGACCCCAGAGCAGGAACTTCTTTGCATTGTGTTTCAGCTTAGCATTTCCTAAAATTAAAATGACAGAGTGTAGAGATGGGTAGAAGCCCGTCAGCAAGGTGCAGATCACAAAGAGGAAACTTCTATACTGCAGTACTTGAAAATAGTTCAAGATGTTCACAATGTAGTGGGAGAAGTAGAGGGTTAGGAAGGACAGGATGGACAGCAGTGCCATGAAGGGGGCCCCCTTGCAGGGGTTCCTCATTCCCACAGCCACGGTTCTCATCTTCTGGATGTGTCTCCCCAGGGAGTAGATCAAGAGTAGAATAGCTATGAGGAAGATAGCCAGTGGAATGGTAAGATGAATTAAAAACAGTGAAAATGGCATAATATATATACCTGTGATTTCAGTCGTATTCTTGGAGAAAAAGTTAACCAAGAATTTTTGGGTAAGAGTCCATGTATATTGTATCTGAATGCCAGTAGTGAGAGATACATACAGTGTAGAGCCCAGGATCAGCCAGGGCACCAACCTGGAAATCCTCCTCTTCAGCCAGAGGAATATGGGGTGTGGGATAGTGGCGATCTTGGCGCAGTAGAAAACACTGAGCCACGTGGCCAGCCAAAGCCCCCAGTCATATATAAACATGAAAACCAAGTAATACTCATGAAATGCAGACTCATTGATAAAGGAGAGAAGAACCAGGTGCTCAAGGAAGAAGGTCAGCTGGAGACAAATCCGGGAAGTTCCCAGGCAGGAAAGGAGCAGATCCAAAGGAGCCATCTGTCTCTGCCTGACGAAGTCCACCACGTTCACCACCACAATGAAGCCGTTTGCAATGACCCCAATAAGAAACTGTGTCACTGCTATAAGAAAATGGGTAATGAAGTGATGTGATAGCATGTTGGGAGAAGGAGAATCTTAAAAGACTCGTAGATTTTCAGGCAGCTTCAATTCTTCACTTTCTGTTCCTCAGCAAGAGCAGGATCACTGAGAACCAAGACTCCAATCATCAAGGCAGTGGAGTAGGAGGGCGGTGTGCATCTGCTTATAGCACTGCTTTCTCAATTTAGTTCTGAGACATTCAAATAAAGAGAGATAGTCAGGCAATAATTTGCTTCTTGCTAATGACTTTTGCATTTTTTACTTCTACTTATCTTTCCTGGTCACATAGGCAAATAGTGGAACTGGATCCCTTCAGATGACTGCGGGAAGTCTGCTCAGCTGAGAACCAGCCAGAGCCCCGCAGCCTTCGCCTCCACCATGAGTAACCAGATGTGCCACAGCTGGGAATCTACCGCACATTATCAATATATTCCTCAAAAACAACAACAAAAAATATTTACTTCCACTCAAATTATGTCCAGCAGCCAGCAATGTAAGATGCCCATGTAGTAATTCTCTAAAATGAAAGTCCGAGAAAATGAGGACCTCTTGAAATTTAAAGTAGTAATATAATAAAATATACAACATAAAGTATCACTCAATATAAAAATAAATCAATAAGGGCTACAGGCCTAGAGAGACACTGAGCCACCTCAGTGTGAGCCTGAATGAGGCCATTTGCTGCTGGGAGAGATTTAGCACTGCAGCATGCATCATTTTAATATTCAGATTATTGCGATACTCATATGTTAAATGTCTGTATATATTATAGGATCAGAAAGGAAACCTCAGGAGGGTAAAAGGCCCTTTTTACAGGGTGGAATGTGAGCATGAAACAATTTCCAAACAACTTTGTGGTCCAGAGCTGATAGCTGGTAACACTTGTGTCTGTGGCGCTACCACACCCTCACTCTGAAATTTGCCTTCCATCAGTAATGTCTGCAAAACAACCTGCTTTGGAAATTTCTCCTATAATACACAAGACGGAACCCCTAGCCACAAGCCCAAAACCCAGTCAATCAAGCATCTACACTAAGGCGGATGGAGGACTGGACCCTACCCCATAAAACAGGACTGTCGTCCCAGATTTCGCACTGTTGCAGGGTAAGCTCCCCACTCCTTCCTCAGGGTAGCTTCCTCAGGGCGCCTCCAGAGGCAGAATACCTTTGCTTTGCGCTGGTCTTCCCTGAACCCTCTTCCTCTCCCCATGTCAGAGAGAAGGACAGGCCCAGGGAGGGTGCGGCTCCTGACGGCTGATCCCAGGCCCCCTGGACGGTACCACAGAAGTGACTTCTCAGGTGACATCATCACCTTTAGTCACCGTAGACTGTGGAGGACTCGGGGTCTCTGGGGGCAGGGCACAGCTCTGGGCTCCTCTCTGCAGTGCTAAGCGCTGTCCCTGCAGGTCCCTCTGCAGGAAGGGGCTGCCTCCTGGCACAAACTGTCCCAAAGCTCTCTTGGAAGCCAGGCTGACTGCACGGCCACGCTGAGCTCCTGGACACAGGGCATGGAGGGCAGGTGGACAGCGCAGGACGTCTCTGAGTGGGGTCCAGCCTGGCCTTTCCTATCTACTCCTCTCACTGTCAGGCTGACCACAGTTCCCAGGAACACAGTCTTTTCTGCCTAAGGATTCAGGTCTCAGAGCAGCTCTGCATGTGTATCTGAATAAGAGGAAGAAGTCAGAGCACCCTGTGTCTGCTCCATGCCTGGACCTCTTCTCCAGTAGCCACCAGGGATCCTCACGTGGCCCGCTCTGATGACTCACCCCACTGTAAACTCCCCTACAGGTACCTGCTAAAGGGCAGAGTGATTTCAGTTTCTTCCTTCTCCTTCCCCATAGCCAGGACGAACTTCAGCAAAGGCACCAGGAGAGACACCCAAGCCACATCCGGACCACAGCCATTGCCATAAACCCTGCTCACGCACTTTAGATCTTCCTTCACAAAACTCTGCCTCCTTTTCTCCCTTCCTAGCTTTCTTCCTTATTTTACACTATCTTCTGTTTATTTTCTTTTTCTTTGTTTCTCATTTTCCCTTCTTTTCTTCCATCCTACCTTCCATTTTCCCTCCCTTTTTTGTGCTTGGCTTTGGCTTCTCTCTGTCTCTGTCTCTCTCTCTTTCTTTCTCTTCTTTCTGAGTCTTTCTTTTCCTTTTCCTTCCAGTGGCCTTGGATATTTTACCTGTAATCTTTACACTGAGCTACATCTGCAGTATTTAAAAAGTTCTTTTGATCAGTGTTTTCCTCCATTGCTATGCATGCCAAGGCTATGCTCATAGTTGCAGTCTTCCTGTCTCAGCCTGCCAGAGTGCTAGCATTATAGCATGGACTACCATGCTTAAATAACAGGCCCCATTTCTGAAAGCAGAAGATTAGCCATACCAGGATAGAGGTCTAACTAATGCTCGATGAGAGGAGGGAAAAAGCAATTTGGCAGCACTGCTGATTCCAGAAAAAGAACTTGATAGAGACAGAGAGACCCTTCTGGTTTCAAGACAGCACACAACGCCCAGCAGCCTGACAGCGAGGCCACATTTCTGCGAGAAATTTATTTCAAGGAAAACAGTGAAAATATTTTTACAGTGATTTCTTATCACTTGTGGTTTTACTTAGTTACAAATCTTGGTAATGTACTTGTATTTGAACCCTACCTTCCTAGTTATGCTATTAACTAACACTGTTGGAGAGAGTGTACATGAAATGAATTCTAATTTGGTATCTGAGAAACAAAGTCCGCCCAGATTCCTCCCTGCATGTGTGCAGTTGCTCCTACTCTCTCCACCCACCTGCAGGACTGACATCCCAGGTTCACACAGCAAG
Source organism: Dolichotis patagonum (assembly GCA_004027295.1). Lineage (NCBI taxonomy): Eukaryota > Metazoa > Chordata > Mammalia > Rodentia > Caviidae > Dolichotis > Dolichotis patagonum. Next base: position 3,577 of record PVJX010035730.1, on the reverse strand, counting down.
TGTTTGCTGAGCTGCAGATGCGAGAAGAACAAGAGTGTGGCTTCACTGTTCCCTCCCAACAGGAGCAGTATTCACCCGGGGACAAGGGCTCTTCCCAGAGCTGGTACCTGAGGAAGGGAGGGACTGCGAGCCAGGGACAGGAAGTGGAGGCTGCAACTTTGCTTCCTAGAGAATCAGCTTCAGGCTGTGGGGAGACAGAGAACACTCTGATTCCCACATCCAAGCACACACACGCATCCATGGTTCTGCTAAAGCAGCTCTTCTAACTTGCCTATCTGTGATTTGTGTATCAGCATTTGAATCCCTAACACTGGTGATGTGCAAATTTAAATCTGCACAATTTATATCATCACACAGGAACCCAAAGTAACAGTTAAACTTAATAACATCTCCGATTTCACTGGCTTTCCTGAAACACAAGGGGATTTGAATTTGCTTTGGAAACTTGGATATATCTGTTGGTTTCCAAAATGCCCAGCCTGCCACAGGAAACACATCTCTGAGATCAAGGAGATGGGGACATCTTCAGCCCCTCTGACCCACTGGTGTTTGTACTATGTGAGGACAACATGGCAGCAGGGCCAAATCTCCACCAGCCACTGGAAGTTCCTTAAGCCAAGTGCACAACAGGATAATGACACACCTTGCCAGCCCCTGTGTTTCCAAGGTGCACAATTAGGAGATGGAGAAGGAGCCTTCACAGCTCAGCTCCTCTCTTCCCATGCTCCACCTTGTTTTCCTCCACCTCTCTGTCTTTTTTTTGTTTCCTAGGAAGTACCACCAACCCTTCTATGTTCTCTGAAATACAGACACAGTGAATATGATCACGGAAACTGAGAGAGATGTCCTGTCCTCAGCTACTTTTGTAATCTAAGAAGAGCTCAGTTCTCTGTGACTCCATTAAAGAAGACAGAAATCATATGTGCAGGAACAAAAAGTCAGCCCATTTCATTCAGATAAATGGTTGAAAACTAGACATCCTACAGACAGAGGTCCTATATCATTCTGTGTTTTTTGGAGATCAAAGTTCAAAAAAGGACTTTGTTTTCTATTCATTACCTTGAATTTTGAGAAAATTGTGGGTTTTCTTCAAATTGGAAGTCACTGTGTGCAAAGATTCCTGTCCTGCGTATCTTGCAAGATGACAGTGACATGTCACAACCAAAACTCTGACATAGATGTATTCTGGAGATATTTGTTGTGTTTTACAGATCAGTGTCACCTTTGGTTGGAAGGGCTGTGATGATGAACTGTATGTTTGTTAACCAAGTGCTTGTTGAGTGAGTGAGAGGAGACAGGTACAGGCAAGTCATTGACTCTTAAGTCCAAATCCTTTTCACTGACCACTGTGACCACAGAGCAGGAACTTCCTTGTATTTTGTTTCAGTTTAGGGTTTCCTAAAATTAAGATGACAGAGTGAACAGATGGGTAGCTGCCAGTCAACACAGTGCACAGCTCGAAGAGGACGCTTCCAAACTGCAATGCTTGAAAAGAGAAAACAATGGCCACCACATAGTGGGAGAAGTAGAGGATCAGGAAGGACAGGATGGACAGCAGTGCCCTGATGTGGGCACCTCCGGAGATCCCGGGTCCCTGTAGCAATGGTTCTCATATGCTGGGCATGTCTCCCCAGGGAGAAAATTAAGACCAGAGCAACGATGAGGAAAATAGTTAATGGCAATATAAGAGGAAAAATCAAAATAGAAATTGATTCATTGTCTATTCCATTGACAAGAGTTGCATTTGTGGAGAAAAAATTTACCATAAATTTTTGGGTAACCATCCATGCATGTTTTCCAGGGATACCAGTACTGATGGATGCATACAATGTGGACCCCAGGATCAGCCAGGGCACCAACTTGGAAATCCTCCTCTTCAGCCAGAAGACCAAAGGCTGCGGGATGGTGCTGATCTTGGTGCAATAGAAAACACCAAGCCATGTGGCCAACCAAATCTCCCAAATATTTACAAACATAAAAATTTTAATAAGATTCACAAACACTGACAGTTTGATGAAGGAGAGAAGAATCAGATGTGCCAGGAAGCTGAATATCTGCAGACTAATCCGAGAAGTCGCCAGTGAGGAAAGGAGCAGATCCAAAGGAGCCATCTGTCTGTGATTGACAAAGTCCACCACGTTCACCACCACGATGATGCCATTTGCAAAGACCCCAGAAAGAAACTGTGTCACTACTATGAGAAAATGTATAATGAAGTGATGCATTACCATGTTGGGAGGAGGAAAATCAGTCACTTCCTTAAGGATGTGTAGATGTTCAGAGAGGTTTTGGCATTCACCCTCTCAGTTCTTCTTCAGCTGGTGCAGGAGCGGAGCAGATTTCTAACCATGAAGTCAGTGGAGCAGGAAGACAGTGTGCATTTGTATCCATCACTGCTTTCCCAATTTGGTTCTGAGCCATTCAAATAAGGAAGAGATAGTCCAGCAATAATTTGCTTCTCACTGATGATTTTTGCATTATGTAGTTCTTCTCAGCTTTCATGGTCACCATAAGCAAATAGCAGAACAGGATCCCTTCCCATGACTGCCGAATGTCTTCTCAGCTGAAGAGCCAGTGAGATGGACTCAGAGTCCTTCTACACCTGATTTACTTTTTGTGCTACATCTTGGCTTGAAAACAAAGGGGCTTTGAAAACATATATAAATCTCTTATTCTCCAAATACCTCAACCCGCACTGCAAGAAATGCTTTTCTGAGGTCAAGCAGATGGGGAGCCCTCCAGGCCCTCTCACCTAATGCTTGTGCCTCACTGGAAGACAGACTACAGTGTAGGAGGATGTTATTACGGCTAGCCATTGGCACAGTCCTGAAGCCAAGAGCACACATGTGGAAAGAAACAGCTTTGCATTGTCTCTCCAAGGTACACAAATAGCAGATAGAGAAAAGGAGCATTCTGATCCCAATTCCTGGTTCCTATCTTCCTCTTCCTTTTTCTCAATGTATCAGACTGCTTATCAGTTCCTAGGAAGTGTCCCCAGGACTCCTATGTTCTATTAAGGATGGACATAATGAATAAGCTCACAGGGATCCAAAAGGGCTCCATGTCCTCAGCCTTCCTTTTAGTCGAAGAAAGGCTTTATTATCTGTGACCAAAATGAAGAGTGTGGAAACCATATGCAGGTAAAACCTGATGAACAATTAGCTGGTTTGGGCCAGATAAATCATGCAGAATCGAAATCTTACCAATGGTGGCGCTACAGGATTCTTTGTTTTTCTGACATCACGCATTGAAGCAAGTGCTTTTATGCCTCTTCAAGTCTTTCATCATTGAGGGAACTGTAGTTTTCCATAATCTTGGAAGGCATCGTGCACACAGATCCCTGTACTAACCATCTTGCAAGATGGTGGCTCCGTATCACAAAGAGAACACTGACCTGGATAAACCCACTGACACTTCTGATTTATAGTCAATGTCAAATTTGGTGAAAGGAGAAAATGTGAAACTGGAACTCAGAATGGATGGGTCACCATGATGAGGAGGACACCGATGGACACAAATTTATTTAGTGAGTGATGAGACACAGATGCAGGGAAGCCATTGACTCCTTGATCTTTAA
>PVJX010035729.1:0-17979 GCA_004027295.1 Dolichotis patagonum | reverse complement strand
AAATCTTATATACTTTTACCAACTCTCACACTAGGAGAGTTGTATTTACACATGTATTTACACAGTATGTATTTACACAGTATTTACACATGTGAGTCTGGTTTATTTTGCTTATGAGTATGGTCTCAAGTTGTGTCCATTTATTTATAAATATCTCAGTGTGATTGTTCTTTATAGCTGAGTAGTACTCCATTGTATAAAAATGCCACAACTTTTTTATCCAATCCTCAGTTGATGGGCACTTAGGTTGTTTCCAAGATCTGGCTATTACAAATTGTGCTGCTATAAACATGGGTGCACATATATCACTGTGGTATGATGTTTTCAGATCTTCTGGGAATTTGCCTAGAAGTGGAATAGCTGGGTCAAATGGGACCTCCAGACCCAGCATTTTGAGTAATCTCCAGACTGACCTCCAGAGTGATTGCACCAGTCTACACTCCCACCAGCAGTGCAGAAGAGTTCCTAAAAGGACTTTCTTCTAGTGAACATGTTTGGCCTCTTTGTCAGAGAATGTGGCTGCATGCATTTGTGGTTGTGTCTGTATCATCTATTTTGTTCCACTGATCCTTGGGTCTTTTTTATTTTTTTATATTTTTGCCAATAATATGCTGATTCTATCACAGTAGCCTTGTAACATAATTTCAGGTATGGGATTGTGATGTGCCTTGTCCTGCCTTTTATTTTTTCCCAGAATTGCTTTTGCTATTCTAGGTTTCTTCTGGTTCCAAATTAATTTTCAGAATCTTTACTCCAGATCTGTGAGAATGGTTCACTAGTGGTATTTTTACTGGGATTTCATTAAACGTCTATAGCAGTTTGGGGACAGACACTTTCACTATTTTGGTTCTTCCTATCAATGAGCAAGGAATATCTTTCCATTTTCTGATATTCCCTTTGATTTTCTTTTTTAGGGTACTGTAATGTTCACTGTACAGGTCTTTTACATCCTTTGTTAGAGTGATACCTAAGTATTTCATTTACCTGGTTCAGTTGCTCTTAAGCCTCTTTCCCACTTTATAAAGTTGTCATTTAATCAACTCCTCATCCTAAATTGAAGTAATTCTAAAAATGTAGTTCTTGACATGTATAATATACTGTTTTCTAATAAAATGTTGTATCAGTTTTGTAAATACATAGAATAAAATCTAACCACTCTAGGAATTTGATGTTTACTATCTACTTTTAAAAGTATATGAGCTAACTTTTTTGTGAATTGTATTTTACTGTGCCTCTTGTCCCTTTTTTCTGCAAATGCGTATTTTCATTTATTTCTTTATTCAAAATTTTAAGTGTAATTTATCTACATTTCTGAAAATCCTTTGCTACTCACCCTCTTTAAAGTTTTTTATAATCTAAGTCTACATATTGAGTCATTTCTTTTAAATAGAATCATCTTTAGAATCATCATAGGTATATAACAGGTCAAGACCACACACATACATTTAAAATTTTGAAAAAATTACTAGATTATAAAATGATAAATTTTACTAGTAATTCACTTTTTAATGAAATGGATGGAGCTTATTTTAATAGATTTGTGTATTCATGGATAAACTTGTTTGACTGATTTAACAGATATTTATTAAAAATTTACAAAAATATATACTATTCTGGTCAATGACATATAGAATATAAGTATGCAAAATTCAGCCTTCAATTATTTTTCTGTTTTTCTTTTTTTTATAAATGGAAATGCTAAGACATCTCTGTTACATAAATAAATAAATTGAAAGATGAGTTTTAGCAGAAGTTTTATTCAATTCTTTAAGCTCTACCCTGGTTACACATAAAAAAATTACACAGTGATTTATCATCGAAAATAACTTTTAATAGCTCCAAACTTGCAACTTGAGTTGAACTCTTCTTCAATTAGGTTGGAAGCCAAGAACTGGAAATCATCTGATTTGTTTGAATTGTTCTTCAATCTGAGGAGCAGGTCATTTCTTCGTTTTCTTGAATTTATTTAAATAAACATTTTTCTAAGACGTGTATACTGATTAATAATTGTGCCTTTATTCTATCCCTTAGAGATGTCGCATTGAACCCAAAGTACCCAAGGAACATGGAGAAGAATAAAAGTACCCCTACTTGGGTGTCCTCCTTAGAAATCCAACTGGAAAATGATCTGCTTCATCAGGACTTCACCACTGTGCAGTGATGACTCTAGGTATTCACATGGGCACATCCTTTACAGTCTTATAATTTCCAGCACCCTGGATTTAATTGCAAGGGTGAGATTGTCCCTACCTTGTGATGACCCCGTGGAGCATGATTATGTTAGAAGTAATTCTCATAGTTTATATATTAGGTAACCTTTATAAGGATGTGACCCATTAGGAGATAAGTAGGTCTTCTCTGGGCACACTCACAGGTATGTCTATTTATTTGCTTCCATCTACAAAACATCCATGTCAAAATTTCAGTTTTTTGGTCTATGTGTGCTGATGCATATTTCTGCCCAATTCTTGTGTTTCTTTAGTCATTTTAATTGTGATATGAAAGGAAAGGAAATTCATCCTGAAAATAAAAATAATCACAGGAATAATCGTCTTGAAATAGGCATCTTTCTCCTTTGTGATATTTTCATTGCTTTTTGTTACATTTATACAAATACCAGTTTTTTTCTTTTTTGACTATCTATTCTTTCCTGTAATTCTGTTCTATTATTTCTGTTCTATCCATTCTTGCTACTGTCATGCTAATTCATTTTTAGAGCTTAAAACACATTATTATATTACAGCTGGTATAGACTCATTAGCTTTTGTCAAAAATAATTGATAGCAAAATGAATTTTGAGGAAAAAAAGAACAGACTGGGAGGAATTATTCTTCCTCTGATTAAGAGAACTATAGTGCTGGGAATGTAGCTCAGTTTGTCCAGCATTGTGAAAGTCTAGATTCAGCCCTCAACTCTCCCCTCAAAATAGACCATGTACCTACAGTAATACAGATACAGTGATAAAGATAAGACATTAATGGTAGAGAAACAGGTATACAGGTTTGTGGTAGAAAATATAACGTAAAATAATATATAAATATATTTCCAGATTATTTTTGACATAATTAAAAAGAAACCAAAAAGAGAAAGGATATTCTTTTTGATAAATGATATTCAAATTATTGGACATCTCAAGGCAAAGAAGGTACACTTTAATCTACAAAGAATCACATACTGAAGTGTAAAAATATAGAGAATTTAGAAAAAATGGGACCTCTTAAAAATTAAAAACTTATCTCTGATGGAGCTTGTGAGGAAAATGAAAAGGCATGCTATGATTTTGGGAGAGAATATTTGCGTGTAATATCTATCAAAAGACTTATATACAGATTCTATAAAAAGATATCACAGTGCAATGGCAAAAACTACAATCTAATTAGAAAATAGAAACAATAATGGGCATTTTCCAAAATAGAATCTCTATATAGAAAATATATAATAAATGCATTAAAATATATAATAAACACATGAAAAAGATGTTAAATGTTAGTCATTAGTGAAATGAAAATCAAAATATAAATGACATGTAACTATACATCTATCAGAATGATTATAATGAAAAACAACAGCATTACCAAATGCTGGCAAGGATTCAGAAAAAAAGATCATGTGTTCATTGCATAAAAATGAAACATGGCCTTTTCTTTTAAAATTAACCATGCACATAAAATAAGACCTAGTAATCATTCTTTTGAGCATTTATCCAATAGAAATGGAAAATTTGTGCTCACTGAAAATCTGTGCATGAATTTTCATAGCAGTTTTATTAATAGCAACCAAAACCAAATGTTCTCCCATGGATGAATGGTTAAACAAGATCTATGCCAGGGAATATTATTCAGCAATAGAAAAGAATACGTTATGGACATACACGAAGTTGGCTTAAAGCATGTGCTGAATATCAATCTAAAAAATTATACATTTAGCAATGTAGCCATAGAAAAAGACAGACAAGTCATGTATAGGAAAATAGATACATCTTAAGACCATAATGCTAAATGAATTAATAAGAGATAGTTAAATACTGTATGGTTTCTCTTATAAGATATTTAAAATACAAATCATTTAAAGATCTAGGTAAAGAATAGACAATAAGAAACAGAGAGGTAGAACTGTAGAGATAGCAAAGGGATTTGGTGAAGGAGGACATGGTAGGGAAAGGAAAAGGATGTAAAAAGGATTATTGAAATATGTATCTGTTCCAGTTCTCCAAGATGAAAGCAATTTTTATGTATCATGAACATATACTAATTAGAAAAATAAAATTGCATACCTCATTATTCCATGTTTATAAAAAGTTTAAAATAACACAGAATGATAGACAAAAGACTAGTGGATGACCAACGATGGGGAATGGAGAGAAGTGCGTATGACTCCAAAGAGACAGCAAAAGAGAGCTGTGGTAAACAGTTGTTTATGCTGATTTTTGTAGTCAATGTCATTTCAAAAAGCAGCACATTGGATGAAGCTTCCTAGGATGGCACACATGTGCAATACTAAGTGTTCATAAATTTCTATCATGAGAGTAGACTTTGTGGATGGCACCAATATCAATCCATGGTTTTCAACTCAGGATGTAACAACTCAGGATGTTGCCACACAGAGATGCTGGGTTAAGATTGCACAAGGCCTCTGTGTGCATTATTTTGCAACTCCTTGTGAATCTATAATCATTTCAATATAAAAATTAACAATAACCACTCTTGATTTTATTTATATATTTACTGTATTATGCATGGTTTATAACACATTCAAAATTATGTTCACATAAATATCTGCTCCAAGCCCATAGTAACATTTACCCTTCCCACTGGTGAATTAGCTGTGTGAGGAGAAGAAATTACACAATAGTATATAAAGTTATAAATATAATATGATATTTTATTGCAGCAAAAATTGGAACAGCTGCTTTTGATAACAACTTGGTTAAATAATCTTATTACTCAGTTTTTTTAACTTTCTTAGTGCTAAATTTGAAAGCTGAATGATCATTATGTATATTTTACTCTTATAATGTCATCTATATGGCCTCAACAGTGCTGATTTATGAGTATTTATTTAATACTGATAACTACCCTATTGGTTAATCCCCATCTAAATACGAGGAGACTGGGTATAAGGAGTTAAGTAGTTTTCTCCAGACCACGTAAGGCGTGGGGCTGAGACATCACAGTAGGTAGTGGGTTCCAGAGCTATTCTTTTACTCTACACTATGTGGCCATCAATATAAACAAAAATTAGCTTCATAAGGAATCAAAAAATAGCACAAAAGTTGTTTTATATAAATTGTGTTAATTTGTGTAAGTTGATGGGAAATTGAACATTCAAGAGCCTGGCCAATATTAAAAGTGTGTTAGTCTGTGACCATTGTGACAAAATATATGAAAATCAATTTAAAGGGGAAAAAACCAAAAGCTTTATTTGGGCTCATGGTTTCAGAGGTTTCAGTCCATGGTTGCTTGGCTCTCTTGCTTTCGGACATATGATGAGCAAAATATCATGGTAGAGCCCATGTCATTGAGAACGGTTTATGTCATGACAGACAGGATGCAGAGAGGAACAGATGAGTGTATATGTGAGTATGTGTGTGTGTGTGTGTGTGTGTGTGTGTGTAGAAAGAGAGAGGAAGGAATTACATTGAAAGGCTCAAACAAAATAGTATACCCTTCCTCCAACTAGGCCACACCTCCTAAAGTTCCCACCACTTTTCCATGGAGACACCAGCTGGGAACCAAGTTTTATATCCAAGCCATAGCAACTAGCTAACTTGGCCTTTCCTCTTACAAACTCGATCTCGAGTTCTCAGAAAGGAAAGAGAAGATTCCATTTGAAACTTTGAGACCTCTGAAGACACTAAAAACAACTGACTTGTGTTCTAGGCATGAAAAAGAATCCTCAACGTGAATTCTGTTCCATCACCTCAGAGTAAGAGAAGGTAAGACTGTCTCTTTTCTTCATTCTTCTTTCCTCAATTCTGGGCACATTGATGACTTAAGAGAAAATAACAAATAATATTATACAGTGCGTGAGATGTAATAGCTGCTCAATAAATATTCAATGGATTAAAAAATATATTGAAGAAGGAAAATGATGAGAACAAAAAATGATGACCTGAATTGGCCAGCCTAGAGTCCTCTGGCTGTGACATGTGACAAGTCTTGTGCATCTTTATACATTTTATGGACTCTTTTTTATTGCAGACAACTTTTATTCTTTTTTGTAAAGTTAAGCTTTTGTTTTATTTCTTACCATTCCCGTCCCCACCTTTAAAACCTCCTTCCCCACCTGTTCACAAAGTTCTCTTTTCATTTTATTTTCTCATTTTTCTCTTCTTTCCTTTCTTCTTTCTCCCTCCCCAGTTCTCTTTTCCTTTTGAACAGTTTCTTCCTATTTTACAATATCTGCTCTACATTTCAGTTTCTCACACCAGAGGTATTATGAAATATTTACACTTGTGTGTCTGATTTATTTCACTTTTCCTGATGGTCTCAGGGCCATCCATTTAGCTATTAATGTCTCAGTTTTATCTTTTTTTAATGGCTGAGTAGCACTCGATAATTTTTTTAAAAAATCACATCTTTTTCATCCATTCATTGTTTAATGAGCATTTGATTTTCTTCCAGGATTTAGTTATTACAAACTGTGCCAATATAAACATGGGTGTGCATATATTTCTGTGGTATGATGCTTTTTAAATCTTAATGGAAGATACCCAGAAGTGGAATAGCTGGACTAAATGGGACCCCTAATCCTAGTTTTTTGAGGAATCTGCATACTCTTTAATGAGGCCTTGTCCTCATTACTGATCTTTGCTTCCAAGTTTTACGACTTATCCACAGAGTAGATAGCTTGGAAGTCCTGAGAAAGAGCCACAGAAGGAAGGATATAAGTGACCAAGAGAAGAAACATGATGGAAAAGGGCATGATAAAGGGACTTCTTAACAGTCTAGCTCACCTTGTTCTCCAGAAATGCCCTTCTTGTGTTTGCTGGGGAGGAAGACAAAATAAAACTGAGGTTTTTGGCTTCCTACTTAGACCTCCTGCCCAGATTTTTTTTATTCAGAACTGCCATGATCCATGTATGGAATTCCATCTTTTCCTGTTAAATCCATCCTTTAATGCTTCTGATGACTGAAGATCCTCAGAATCTATTCATCCTCCAAGCCCCTCACCAATACTTACCATCAAAGCCCTTACTCTTCTGAAGGGCTTGCCCATAGGCTATGTCTTTCTGTTATTTTTCCCTTTTGTGCTTTTCTGATTCCCACAGTATTCTCACCAGGCTCACTTTCCTGTCATTCTCGTATATTCTTTAGATAGATAACCAGCAGTGAGTGTCTTGCCTCCTCATAGTGAAGGAAATTAGAGGCACAAGACAGGACAAGACAGATCCAGTGTTACAGAATAGTATGAGTTTGCCTTAAGGGGCTGCTTACTGATGCTTCTTTATCTTTCTTTCCAACTGTACCTAATGAGTCTGAGTCTTCATGCTTCCCCAAAAATGTCCAGACAGCTCAGAAAATGAACATCCAGTGGAGGTTGATGTAGATTTTGACCCCACTGGGCTGATCACAGAGACTATTGATAGCGTAGTCTGCTTTCTGTAAGAAGCTGACACTGTAAGTCACTCTGGAAGATTCAGTTTCATGGATCTCAGAGGTGCAAGGCTAGACAACCATGGAGGAAACTGGTCAGCTACCAACATCCCCTGTCTCCACTAAAAGTGACTGGGAGAAAAAAGGGCAAGTTTTAACATTGCATTTGCTAGGACACTGGGGCAGTAACTTGAAGACATGACCCTGTATCACTGCAGAGCTATCATCTCAGTTCTTGCAAAGTGACAGTTCTCTAGATTGGACTGATTCATTCAGTGACTCCTCCCATCCCACCCCAAGCCTGTAAGTTTCTTGAAAAAAGACACAATTGCAATGTAAAGAATTTTTCCCAAGACTTTAGATGTTTTAACTTTAGTCAATCTCTTTCCTAATTTCTCCACTTCATCATGTATCTCAGGTTCTCCACATTTGAATAAACTCATCGGACTCTGCACGTAATTGTTGTCATTGTCGACGTTGTTGTTGCTCCACTACTCCATAAAAACCTGCCTCTAGTTATCCCTTCATCCTTAATGGATCACACTGGGGTAACAGTATTCTAAAGCCTCAGTTACACAGTGAAGCACTTTCCTGGAAGACGCATCTGACAGGAACTACTTTGTGGTTCCTCACCTGAGGCTTCTGGCTGCTGGCTACTCAAGACCTCATAATAAACTACAACTGCACATACAGGACACCCTGCAAGGAGAAAATTAGAGTTCAAAGACCATACACATCTTCCTAGTAACCTGCTTCACCAGTTCATCCTGAATTTCAACCTCAACATGATTCTGAAGGAGTTGCTCATTTCTTGGAGTGACTGACCTCCTGAGGTTGGGATGATCTCTTCTCTGGCTTCCTCTTCCCCTCCCACCTAGTCCCAGAACTCTTCTTAGTGGAGAGACTACCATTGACACTCATGGGCTGCAGCTCCTCCATGGCTGACAGTGGGCTGGAGTGGGTGGGCTTTTGAGGATTTGGGTTGGTAACACTTCTGCAAGAAAGTGGACCATCTACAAGAAAGTCCCGGAGACAGAGTGAAAATAGAGAAGAAAGAGGCTGCGGAGAGAGATGTAGAATTCACCAGGTATGACCTCCACTTGGTTGACTTAATGGCCCTGTGTGTATATTACCCAATGTGACTGACAATTTTCTGTTCCTCATATTTGGTGTTTTCAACAGTTCCATACGAGGCAATGATATTTTCTCAGGATTTTTTCTTTCTCTCAAAAGCTCTCAAAGAACTTCTCCTGTATCTCCTCCTGCTCTCATCCCTCTCTCTCTCTCTTCCTCTCTCTCTCTCTCTCTCTCTCTCTCTCTCTCTCTATATATATATATATATATATATATATATATATTTCTCTCCCACTTATCTGCAAACACATAGGCTCTCTTATATCTACTGTGATACTGTAAGTCCCTTGAATATCTAATGAAAACTTATACATTATAGGCACTTAACAATCTTGAACAGGTGGATTAGTAAATGAATTTTAATATATTTAATCCTAAACAGTTGACAGGTACAGTCATGTGAATCACTGAAAAACAATACCCTGAGAGCATAACTGTAATGAAGTAGAGACAAGTATCATTGGCAGGTCCCATGCAATCAAGTGACCTTGGCCTATTACAAACACAAGAGTAATAGGTACTCAAACCTGTGAATGAAGGAGGATTTTAGAATTTACATTTTTCCTCACCTGGGTGCATTCCTGGAAAAACTTTCTCCTGAAAAGAAGACAAAGAAATATTCATTTCAGAGGTGAAAGCTTCCCCCTGCTTGAAACACACATCCTATTATTTTTGCTACTTAATGAAACAGTTCTAGAATCCTCCTTCATGAGTATTTTTAGTTGACCTGCCATGGTTGCATTTATGTCTTGAATCAATTTAAGATGTTTACCTTTCAGGACCATTTTGACCTTGGAGAAGAGTCAAAAGTTTCACGATGCTGGATCTAATGAATGAGGTAGCCTAAGATATCCCAGAATGGTTTTTACGAGCCTGCCTTCCATTGGACGGTACTTGGTAGCAGCATATTTCTTTTATTACACTTCATAAAGATACTCATGAAAGTGGACTCCCAGTGGCAAGAATAATAGGATAAGAGTATCTGAAGCAAGAAGGTATGAGAGGGATTAATGTCAATGTGTGTTTTCCTGTGATAATTTTTTTCTTTAAACATTTACTATATATTTCAATCACAGAGATGTAAGGACCCCTCTAGCCCAAAGGCCTTATGCTCTTTAGAATCAATATTATAACTTAATAATGTGAGGGAAATAAGTCTTAAGCAATTGCATACATACGCAAATATATAAAGTGCTTTCAGAGGTTACTGACAGATACAGGGATCACGCTCAGCTTCTGGTTTCACCACAATTGGGGATGTTGTCGTTTCTGCTTCTCACCAAGTATTTACAGTCCTGCTTACCAGTCATGAAAAGTGCTGCAGGCAACAAAACCAATGTTCCGGTTTTATCTGGTGTTCTAGAAAATGGTGTCCAAATGTTAGCCCAAGTTTAACTGCTCAAGGAAGAAAGAGAAACACTATCAGAAGAAGGAAGTATGACCTCAAAAATTTCTACCACAAAGAAACTGTCATTCAAGCATCAGGAAAAAGAAAGACACTTTATATCTTTCATGAAATTAGTGTACATGTTTCTAGCAACCCTTCTAAGAAATTATCTTAAGAATGGACTGTCACCTGTTACGTGAATTACCCAAGTAATAACACAAACTGATAAAATGGTGATTTACAGAGAAAAATATCAGAAATTGTAATGTTATAAATAATATTCCCTGATCACAATGAAGCTGGTAATTCATCAAAACTATGGAAAATCCAGATATTTAAAAGTTTAAAATAGAGAGACTTTTAGGTAATTGAACATATATAAAATATATAATATATGTATAAATGTCAGCAAATTAAATATCTAATTTGTTCAAAAGAATGAGGATTGAAAAGGTCAGAAGGTAGTAACTAGTAAAAATAAAAAGCAGAATTCTAGAGTTACAAAGTTAAGTTGGCAGGTCAAACAATTCTGAGATTCATATGGGAGAAAGAGGTCTTAACTTTCTTGATTGCTTTCCTAAGGGATGTCTGATCCATTCATATTTTTGTATGCATTTCTTTACAACATGACTTTGTCACTGCTCAATAGACTGTTTCTTTCACTTGCATTTGGGAGTGACCACGTGGTCACTTTGGTCAAAAGTGGCTGGGTAAATGATTGGAAAAGTAGTTTCATATCAGTGATCACTCTGTCTTTGCACTATTCTAAGTAGTAGCTTGAGACCTCTCAAAATTTTTATACTGAAGACTTTAATTCAAACACAGCTGTATTTGGAGATAGAGCCCTTAAATTTGAGGGAGTGAGTTTAATCGAGGCCACTGGGTGTAGCATGTATTCCATAGGATTAGTGCCCTATTTAGAAGAGATACCAGAGAAACTACTCTCTCAGTGTGTGCCCACAGGACATCATCTGAGCACACAGCAACGTGTCAGCTGCTGGCCTTCCGTTGGAGAGTCCTCCAAATGAAGCCTGCCTCGTCACCACCTTGATGTTGGACAACTCCTCTCCAGATCTGTGAGAAAACTAAGCTTCCCAATCTGTGATACTTTATTATGGCAGCCCCAGCACACCCACGCAGGCACCCTATGGTGTCTTCATAGAAAAGAGCAAATGCTCTCTTTTATAGTCTAAGCACTTGAAGATAAGTGAACTGTGCCATGGGGAAGACCTGAGGTGATTCACTTTCTTACTTTGTGAATGAGGAAACAGCAGGGCTGGTTACCCAGCACCCACATAGAAAGTCCTGGAGGTGATTTCTCCCTGGAAAGAGCGCGTCTGTGATGAGGCAGGATTCTGGAAAGGAATGAGAGGCCCGGGGAAGTTATTTTGGGCACGAAGCAGCAGAGAGGACTCCAGCTGGCATGATATCACAACTCCGTAGTCTTGAGCTGTCTGTTTAAAAATAAAACTGTCACAGACTTGAAAATATTGGCTGAAATATTTACTATGTGGAAAAAATTAATTGATGAATTTTCAAACTTCCATAAACTGGCGATAGTAGTTAAGTCTAAGGAAGTGTTTTACCAGAGCTTAAACGTTTACATGGAGATTCCAATGTGTTCTCATGCTTACTCTACATCTTATAGATGAAATAAATAATGAGTTACTGATACAGATGAATTTATGAGAGGAAAAGAGTTAAAGCCAGGAGGTGCAAAACGGTCGGTCACAAGCTAGGCTTACACAGTCAGGCAGGTAAGGATACTGCCCTATGTGCTGCCCTCTAGTGGCTGTGCCCGTGTTACACATGTCTTTCAGTAGTATAAGTTGACCACAAGGATATGATTCTGTGGAAGACAGTCTTTCCATAAGGTTGGAGGTTTGAGACGATTCAAAGGAGCGTGCAACCTGGGACCCTGACGTGTGCAGTTCACAGTAGGGTTTATGACACCTTTGGAACTCATCCTACTGCAGATCTGGCAGCAGGCAGAGCTCAGGTGGTAAGGTGAGTGATGGCCACAGGTGTACATACAGATGAAACCTTGCAGGCTGGACCACGGTCACCTACTGCTGTTCACTGGGCTCCTAATAGAAGAACACTGAGCGATACTGCTCTATGGACGGGGTCTTGGGGACCCCTGCTTAACTTACTCAAGACTGAAACACCGAAGTTAACACACACCTAAAAATTATTTTTTACAACTATAAATAATATATAGAAGCTGGCCATATATAACAGATCCAATAATTGTTTGGTGAACCTTTTTTTCTACTGACAGAATCCCAAGGGTGTGAGAAATCACTTAGAAGAATTTTCTAAATTCTTGGTCTTTAAAAAATGTGTTACAAAGATTTATAGTCATGGTGAAATGCCAAAAGCACAACAACTTTATGGAGAAGTTATAAAATGTAGACATCTTGGCATCTCTAAAAATGACTGAGGGCCAGGGATGTAGCTCAGTGGCACAGCGCCTGCCCGGCAAGCATAAGGCCCTGAGTTCAATTCCTCGTACTAAAAATAAATAAATAAATAAATAAATATTAAAACATGATTGATAAAGAAATTTAAGCCAATTCTCCTGCTGAGGACAACTAAAAATTCTTGACAAAATGTTTTTAAATGACATCAGAGAGATAATAAGACAGTGAACAAATACTGAGATGAGGTGTGGGGAGGAGAAAGGCTCAGGGACACATGCCTGGCTCTTGGAATCAGTTACATCATGGGACATTTAGTGATTCTAGAAAGGATAGATGAGACGTGTGCTCTGCCCAGCCCTGTGGGTCTGGGATGGATTGGAACTCATGGTGGTCGTAGTGGTCTGTGGAAATCTTGAAAACATGGCTTTAGCTTGACATTTTTCCTCACTGCTCTTCTATCTTGGACCAAGTTTATGGGCCACTAGGAGATAGTAAAATGCTGGTGGAGGTGACACTGCATCATAATTTCAACACTACTTGATAAAAGGTCTTGTAGAGTCACTATTGCACTTACATTTGAAGCCTGGAGCAACATGGGAACAGTCTGACCACCTTGAGTCTTTCCGCTTCAGGAAATCCAAGCCATACTGACAGGTCACAGGCACGTATTCTTGACAGTCTCAGCTGGGATCTCTGTCCAGAGCCAGCATCAGCTGCAAAGCATAGGTGAAGGTGGTTACCATTATACGGTAACCCATATAATGAACCCCTGAATTCAAGGAGGAGTCACTGCTCTCACTGGGACTAGGGCTGTTAATAAGTGAATCATTTAAAGGAGAAAGAGTACACAAAAGGAGAAAATTGGTTTCTCTAAATCTAACTTCTTACTATATCTTACTCCATTGTGTATAAATTACATATGCTTATTAGAAATTATTGAATAATTGTCAATACTTAGACTTTAAAAAGTCAAGCAAGTAGGGGCCAAGGATTTAGATCTGCGGCATAAGTGCCCGCCTGGCAAGCACGAGGTTGCAAGTTCGATCCCAGATACCAAAAAAAAAGTCAAGCAAGGAGAAATGTGTTCCTAGTTTGATCTCAAGTGGCAACATACAGAAGACAGTGACTATTACTACTATTGTAAAATCAACAGTGCGGTAAATGGCGCCCTGCAAGGAACCTTGCAGAATTGTGAAGCATAGGAAGAAATTATTGGGTTTGGAAGGTTTACTTTTCCTCTTTTTTTTTTCTTTCTTCTTCTTTCAGCCAATCTACATAAGTAATGGAAAATGTCATAACAAGAAAGAGGAAACAATACAAGTAGAAGTACCAACCTATAGCTTGTGGGACCATGGATAAAAAAGCAGAGCAAAGCCAATGAAACCAAGGAACAAGATTTCTTCCATAAACTTTAGTTTCTGAGTGAAGAAACCAGTCAATGCTTCAGCCTCAGGTTAAACCCTGTATTTCCTATCAACATTATATAGGAATGCTAATTATAAATGCCTATGAGATCATTTTATTGTCCCTCTCCCGACATGCATCAGACAGCACCAGGACAGCTGTCTTCTATATAGCTGTTATCCGAGATATCCAGGAGGACAAGGCAGGAGGATCACAAGTGTGAGTCCAGCTTGGCATCTGTAGAAACTGGGGAGACACAGGCCTTGATCATAATGCCTCATATCCATAATGCCTCACCAACTCACGTAAGATGGAAAATGACACTGCACTGGGCCCCCAGGCCACTGTCAGCCTCCAAAGAGATGAGTAGTTTCCAGAATGTTCTGCCTTCCGAAAGAGGTTGAAGTACACTCCTACTCCAGCAGAGAGAGCCAAATGATTCACCAGGAAGACGTCTTTGTGATAAAACTGGAACAGGATGTGTGGGAGACTCTCAGGGCCTCACGGTGAAGCTCCACCATGCTCCCTACCACAGCCTGGGCTCCCCGGTCCCTCGTGAGCACAGGGCTTGATACTGGAACTGACAGATAAGAGGCGGGGGAGGGGAGAGGCTGTCAGAATGAATATGATATGCAACAGAACCCAAAACTCCCATACTCGGGTCTCATCAGGGTTCCTGCCCCTTGGTGTCATTGTTCATTCCAGTCTCACACCCTAACTAGAACAATCAGAGGTCATTTTCTCAACCAAGTCCAGGTGACTCCTGAACAAAGTGGTGATTAAGTATACTGTAGGGTTCCTCATTCCTTTGAGACTCCAATGCTCCTACAGATCCAACAGCAGTCAGAACTTAGACAGTGAGGTGAGTAGTGGGCACAGATGCAAACAAAGACGAAGCTTTGCCAGCTGGACCACGCTCGTCTGCTGCTATGCAGCTGGCTCCTAGCAGTCCAGAGTCAATGGCTTGGAGCCTGCTGACCTCTGCTTAACTTAACAAGACTGAACCACAGCAGTAGTGCACACTTGCAGATCTGACAGGACTAATCTAACTCACGGTGAAACTGAAAATCCATATGTAACTTTTTTTTGGGTGGTACTAGGGAGTAAACCTGGAGCCTTCCCACAGAGCTATATCCCCAGCTCTTTTTATCTTTTATTTTGAGGTGAGGGCTCAGTAAGTCACTAAGTTGCCCAAGCTGGCCTTACACTTGTCATCCTCCTGCCTCATCCTAGTTTCCAGGATCACAGGCATCCACTACCATGCCCAGCTGTACATATAACTTTTGACTCTCCCAAAACATAAAATAACCTGGTACTGAACATTTGATCAATGCACTGAAAAATATAACAGAAAAATATAACAGAATCATGAAAGGTCACTTTTTACTCCAGTACACAATTTGCAAGGGAAATTCACTGTTCTTAAAGTGATGATGAGGGTCATGGGCATTTTAAGCACGTGCTTGCAGCACTTGAGCTGACAGCAGTAGCAGCAGGAGGTAACTGTACTAGTACAGTAAATGCTGCAGTTCAGTTTACGCAGTTTGAATACTACCTCTTTATGTTTGTGCACATTTCTTTCCACTATGAATAGTGCCATGTACAGGCTGCATTTGCATCAGTTTTGATGAATTTTAACTCTTTATAATTTATAAGTTATGATCCATAGCATATGTGAGCTATGGAAATCTTAATTTTGTTGCTTAATTTTGCTGTGAACCTAAAAATTGTTCAAAAGACAGTCTATATTTTTAATGATATGTTATAACATTTTCATTTATAATGGCATCAAAACATAAAATACTGGATTTAAATGAAGAACTGCAAGACTTGGAGAATCATAACTACAAAATATTGCTGGAAGAAATTAAAGTTGGTCTAAATAAATGGAAAAATAAAAATCTGAAAGAGATTCTGCAATTTTAAAAGCTAATAATAAAGCAAACTATTATTTATATATATTTTTATGCATTCATAGCATAACTAACTTAATTTTTCTAGTATTTAAAGTTATACAGTTGTCTGTCAGTTTTTTGTAATTACTGCAAATCTCACAATGCAAAACACAAAGCTGTGTTTACATGAACTTTTGCAGGTCAAACTCATGTTGTTTAAGCCTCAGCTGTACTGAGAAGTTTGGAGAACCAACAGTTCTGTGGTACTACCTAGATATGCAATTTTTGTATGGCTTCTACATACCTCTTCCACAAAGACACATGTCAGCCATGTAACCTGCCAGGTAACCCATTCAGATTGCTTTTGGTCCTCTACAGCTTGATCCTTACCCCTCTGGGGATTTCATTTTGCCTTTGGGGTGCCATGATCTTGGTTTTAGAATTACCACTGACATGAAGAGAGATGAGTGAGACCATGACTTACTTTTCACAGGGATAATCACAACCTTGCTCTACTTGGGGTCATGGCCACTGTCAGCTTTACAATAATACTCACCAGCATCACTCTCTATTTGAGCTGGAATCTCCAGCTCTGCAGACAGTGAACTCTGAGTCTACCTGCCCAGACTGGTCTGTGTGGTCTCTCTGTCCCAGATAAATGTGGTGTTTCCTGTGCCCTCAGCCACTAAGCACAACAGGACCAGCTTCCTTCCTTCAATCACTTGTCCCCTGGGGGCTGGGTTTCTGAGCTCCCCCTTAGAGATGGGGACTCCTAAACTGATATGACCTTACATGAGCACCATGACCATGGTAACAGGGAACAGGGGGTAGACTGATGCCACTCTCCAGTGCAAGGGGCAGGAACATGGGGCTTGTGTATGTAATCCACGATGAACATTCTTTCAGAGGTTGGGAGTCCACAATAATTACCCTTGAAGAAGGTGGATACAGATATTTGTATGTCCTAACCATGATCCTAATTTCATAGATACTAAGAATTAAGGAATTTTCAATGGATCATTTGTTTATCAGACAGAAAATTTTAATTTTTTGATGACTTACTGCTCAGATACTTTTCATACAGAAGAAAAGGAAAGATACAGGTAACATCAATCAAACCTCAGAAAAGACTTTTTTCCTAATAACCAGCCCAAAAACAATTCTTCTGTTATCCACAAGTTCAAGGCTCAATCAAATCATCACCTCTTCTCTGACCACACCCCTACCCTAATTTCTGCTTTCTCTGACACTTAATTTGTCCCCGTAATTGGTCACTCTACACTACCTTTCATGTGTCAATCTGTGTTGTGATCCTATCATACGGAGAGGAGGGCCTTTGCCTCAGCTAAATGCTGGAGCTAACAGTCAGCAATCACTGAATAAAGACTTTATCGATGACTGTCACTTGACTGATAAAAAAGAGAGTGACTACACAGAACTCAGTCATTTCTGAGTCTTGCAGAGTGATGACAAGCACAATTTGGAGTGTCCTGGGCTCAGTTTCCCATCTCCATAGGTCACAAGTTGCACAAAGAAGCAAAAACACTAAAGCATCCTTTATGGAGGGAGCTGTGTCTCACAGGACAGCTCATTGGGCCTCTCAGTGCACTGAAAGGGGCTGTCAATCAGAACAGCATGTGGAAACAGCTCTAGAAGGAAGGATCACAGATTTACCAGAAGAGTGAAATTTTGGGTTCCTGCTAAAAACCACTGGGTGAGAAGTAGCCCCATACAATAGGAGACTTAGGTCCAGACACCCGTCACACATCACACCTCCCTTGCATAGTCAAACTGCAAACACTTTATTCTGTATTTGGTCTTTAGGCAACTCCCACCACAAACTCACCGCTGTGCTACTACCACAGTTTCTGACTCAACCCCTCTTCCACAACAGCAAGCAAAGATTTTACCTTGGACCTTGATCTTTTTCTTGGAGAGTTTTTTATTTGTTTGTTTCAACAGATTCCTCCAAAAGTAATGTTACAGTAATACTCGCCACTGTCACTGAAAACTGTACTTTGTGTAAGGAAGCCTGAGACTTCCTCGGAACTAAATAACTCTCTTTCATCCCTGTAGCAAGTCATCATTTCATTCTCTACTTCCTTTCTTTCTGATTTATAAGAACTATGTTGTGTCCTTCA
>PVJX010035728.1:0-18022 GCA_004027295.1 Dolichotis patagonum | reverse complement strand
CTTTGCAATGATCCCAGGTAGCCCAGCTACTGCTCTAGCTGCTGGCTGAACTTGGTTTAATTTATGTGGTACTGGTTGTACAGTTATGTACAATGAAAGAGGTATAGGGTCAGGGAGGCTTCCATGCAAATTTCAGTAGAAGGCCTGAGAGGTCAGTCACTGTACATTCGAGAAAGCATTTCACGAAGCTGTGAGAGAGATACTAAAGGTGAGTGAGGACCCCAGAAAGTTGGCAAAGACAGCAACATAAAATGTCCACTGAGAAAATCATTAGGTAGTAAGCAAAGTCAACTGAAGAGAGCAACCATGAATGCTGCAGTTTGCATGGAGAGGGGCAGGGCCAGCCAAGCCATTTGTAGCTCTTACCATGCCACAACATGCCTGCTTTTGGCCACAGCACTGTAGCATTTAATATTTTCCTGCTGTAGGTCTTGCTTTTTGTCCAGTTTCTTTCATTCTGCTTATTTCTCCCTGTGAGAATGGAATGTTTATCATGTACCATTGCTTATTAGAAAATTGTAAAATTTTGGCTTTTACAGGGGTTCACATTCTCACATCTTGGAGGACACTTTGGTCTTGCACTTTTTTTTTCTTTTTTTTTATTTGAAAGTGAATAAAACAAAAGGGGGCAGTACAGAGCAGATCAGAACAGGACAACATAGGCAACACAGTACTTTACATTAGGTCAACTGAACATCAACAGTAGCTAACCCCATATTTCTTACTCTGCTATAGTTGATCATAGTTTCAAATAAAATAATATCATAACACAATAGTATAAAGCCATGCATAGAGTGAAAGAATTACAGGGCTTTCTGAACCGAATAACAGAAAATGATCAGTGGGTACTATAATATCTCATTTTTTATAAAAAATATTTGAACTATCACACATATTCAAATTCCGATAAGACACTATGTGATAGATAGAACCAATGGTAGTAGAACAAAGTGTTGGAGAGGCTGTAGGGAAAAAGGAACTCTTCTACACTGTTGGTGGGAGTGTAGACTGGTGCAACCACTGTGGAGGTCAGTCTGGAGATTCCTCACAAAGCTGGGCATGGAAGTCCCATTTGACCCAGCTATTATGCTTCTTGGCATATTCCCAGAAGAACTGGAAACATCATACCACAGTGATATATGTGCACCCATGTTTATAGCGGCACAATTTGTAATAGCCACATCTTGGAAACAACCTAAATGCCCATCAACTGAGGAATGGATAAAAAAGTTGTGGCATTTTTATACAATGGAGTACTACTCCGCTATAAAGAATGATCACATTGAGTTATTTATAAATAAATGGACATGACTTGAGACCATTCTCTTTAGTGAAACAAACCAAACTCACAAGGGTAAATACCATATAGTCTCCCTAATATGAGATTTGATAAGAGTATATAAGACTTTATGGTAAGCATGAGTCCCCATCTCATAGCTTCAAAGTCTTTCAAAGTTTTCAATCATCAGTTGGAATGGTGTTATCCTGTTTTGTTTGACTATATCATACTTGATGATATGAATAGCTGTTTTGAAGAAAACAAAACATTATGACAGCTATTGCTGATTTAATATCATCCTTCTTAGAAGTCCTACCATGCTTTTTTTGGTCTTGCACTTTTTGACAACACTGAAAGTGTTAAATATTAGGATGCTTAGAAATGGACAATGTCGTTTTTCATAAGATATTAACATGAGTCATTAGTGGCATAAAGGAAGAATGTTATGATTTAGATTCATAGTGAACCCCCCCGAAGTGGCATGTGTGCCAAGGAGGGACAAGTGATTAAATCATGTGAGTGCAACGCTCATCAGTGGATTCTTCCACTTTTGAGTTTACTGGCCAAATGTGCTGTTGGGATTTGGCCTTCCTCGAAGAGGTGGATCACTGGGCTTGACCTGGAAGGGCAATCTTCCTCCAGGCTATTTGTCCACCCTAAGAGGATTAGCTATGCTTCACGGCAGGCACTCCCTCCATGCTGCTGCTGAATTTGAAGATGTGGATGTGGAACACAGACTGAAAATTCTCAAATTGTGAGGCAAAATAATCCTCTCTCCTTTAAAATGTGATTGTTGGAGATTATGTCTCAGCCATGAGCAAAGTGAAAAAGATAATATGACTCAAAAACCACAAGAGCCAGAAACAAACATAGACACATAGAACCACATAAAACTAAAAGGTTTCTATGTAGCAAAGGTAACAATTAACAAGGTGAAATAGGAGGGAATATTTTTAAATGGTATGGAATTGTGATGAAATGCTTTTGTGTGGAAGGAAATAGTCTATAGTACATGCTAATCTCCACATACTTGTTTCTTATTGTTAAAATTTTATTATTAAAATAATACATTTAAGAATAATTTCTTTACATAATCAGGAGTTTGAAAATGAATTAAATTTTAATGTGGTACTTTTTACTTGTGTCTTTCTATTCTTAAAAGAACTCACATTTTTGCTTCCTGGAGAGATTCTTTCATTATTTGATAAAGTGATGTTCAGGTGATTGGGAAATCAAAACCTAAATCCCAATAGAAGATCATATTTTTTTCTCTATCTCAGATTCTAGGTATGAACAAATATGATAGATGCTAAAAAACTGAAATTTTCTCACTAATTGATAAACTTCAGTCCAAAATAATCCTTTCTTCTCCTTATACCAAAATTTACTCAACAATGAAGGATACAATATATTTCTAGATTTTCTATCTTGTATGTCTGATCCTTGTTTATTATAACTTTACCCAAGAACTCCAAACAAAATATATTTGACTCACCTTCCTCAATCTGTAACATATATACTCTATTAATGTATATCATATTAGCTTCAACTGAGATATATTATACTTTTAAAAATTTGTCATACTACAAAGCATTGGCCTAAATCTCCCTCCAAAGACAGCCTCTTACTTGGAACACACATGTCTTTTTAGCTGTGCCATTTTCTGGAGCACTTCTGAATGTATTGCTTTGTTGATAAAATTAAAAATTGGTGAATGTTGTTACTCAGTGTCACCCAATAAAAACATCTGGATCATAAAAACACCACAGTGTGGCCTTATTAGCCTGATTTACTAAATCTAGCACCATAGGAATTCAGGTTCTGCCCTAGACTCAAAATAACCACCAAAGATAAACTTTTGAATTAATTCAACAAGACAATGTAGTGAGGACATTGCAACAATAGACACAAAAAACAACTTCTAAAACTTCAGAAAATGGCTAGAATGATGAGATAAGTGTATTTGAGGCAGGAGGAGTATTTTGAGGATTAATGGCAATGTGTATTTCAGTTTTTTAATTTAAATATTCATTGTAGTTTTCAATTACAGTTCACATTGTACTGCATCTGTATTGTACTCAGCAGAGGCATCTTGACATACCGTTTCACATTGTACCTTTAATGAAAGCTTGAGATGATGGATCTTGCATAGAATTTCTTCTCACATAATACATCGCTGTACTATGCTCCTAGTACTTATGGTGAGTAGATTTAGTGATGTCCAATAATAATCGTGTTTATCCATATTTCATGTAGAAGTGCCCTAAAACTTGGAAATGTATTAGTAATAGTCCAGCTATCTGCATCTCAAATAAATGTACATTTGTTCACCGAAATCAGAAAGAAATATCAAAAGTCTATTTTCAGAGATTTCTATTTAATTACTGGGCTAACTATAATTATTATGCTCTTAAGTCACATTGCGAAAGCCATTGTGAGGTACAGCTGTTTAAACGTTTCAAAAATATCTGAATAAAACTCAAGACAGTGGTTCTGTTTCACATTAAATTACTCGCTTTTTAAGAGACAAAAGAATGTGAGAGCAATCTGGCTGTGAAAACTATCACCCCACTGATTTCCAGGGGTGATTCCACTGATTCGGCTGGCTACGCGGGTGCCTCCTTTCTCCCTCGATGATCCAGGTGAGTCCCCCGCGAAGCTGCACGCTTGGCAGAAGAGGACGACCACTCCTAATTAGGGAGGACCATTCCTCTGTCCCGGGAATACAAGGAGCTGCTCTCCCCTGCCAGAACATCCAAACAAGCTCTCAGGAGACAAAAATACAGGCTGTTGAGCACGATCCTAGACTGTAAACCTAGCACTCAGGAGGCTGAGGCAGGAGGATCACTGTGAGTTCAAGGCCAGCCTGGGCTACAGAAAGAATTCAAAACCAGCCTGAACTACATAGTGAAGCCCTTTTTCAAAAAGGAAAAAATATCAGGTTACTCATTAAGTTTAAGTATTTTTTTCTTATATGATGTGTCATATACTTTAAATCTTTGAAAATGGATTATTAGAAGTAAATGTGAGATACAAGTTATTGAAATGATTTATTATTTTCTTTATTAGTTTCAGAGTTTAAAGCAATAAACATTAATTCATAAAGTATAGCTTCTATTCATAAGTGGTGTCAAATATTAATAGAAAAATTAATGTAAAATAGAAGTTAGACATTCAAAGCTCCTGGGTTGTACGGTTCGCTGAGCTGCGTGTGCGGGGAACTGCCTGGCGAGCACCGCGCGGCACTGCTGCGCTATTCTAGGTCTTCTGCACGCAGTCATCCTAAACGCCATCCGACTTCATGCCGGGATAAGCACTGTCTCAGTTTTAGAAATCAGAGAATTGAAAGTGAGACAAAGAAAGTGATTTTCTCAAGGCTGAGTGGCAACTTAATGGTGGAATCAGAAATGGAAAGTAATTTTGTACTTGAAACCCAGTGGATCACTCTCTGTTCTAATAGAGTTGTAACTATATATTGTTGATAAACGTACACTTTTTCAAGCCAGTATCAAAATGATGCTAATCATTTCTTTGATAACAGTAACAGTAATGTGTAAGGGCACTTTAATCAAACGTCGCATGACTCTCCCATGAGGTGTACTGGATTCAGCTGATAAACGGGCATATGGCCTACATGAGTAACAGGTTAAGCTGTGCTGTCATTTTTTACTTCGTGTTATACTGGATTGCAGGGGGCTATCGCTTTATAGATGACAACTGAAGCAAATGGAGAATTCGAAATGTCTTATTTTAAAAGCAATCAGAACGAAAGGAGAAAATAATAGGTCACTGTGATAAAATCCCAGATTGAAGAACATCACTCAGAAATAAAAGTCAAATTAATCAGTTTGTTTTACGCCTTTATTTATGCTGAAGATCATGGTTTAGGATATAGTATCACAGAAAGACAAACCAGAAAATGTTTAGCTGAAACAAAAGGCGTAGATGGAATTAGAAATTTAAATGTGTGTAATTTTCATGGACCTATTCAACTTCCACCAAAATTGTCTATGTTCTTGATTGCTGAAAAATGTTGGATGAACCCTAAAATTGACATCATTAAGTATTTATAAGTAGTTTATATTTATTATTCTACATTCTAATTTATTTACATTAAAATCACTAACATATTTTTGTTATATACAGGAATGATACAGACTAAATCTAAGTAAAATTATTTATCTACATTTAGATATATTTATATATATACATTAATATGGAAGTATCAATACATAGGTGGAATAAAACTACATATGCACTTTTATACACTTTGTATTTACTATTTTGTAATAATGTATATTTGTTAAATATACATCCTAAAATTTTTCCTCTAATACTTTAAATATACACTATTCCAAAGTTTGAATACTTAGATTCTAGGAAAAGTCCTATCTGCTAAAAAAATACTGTAATTATATTTACACTAGCCAGTAATTTTCATGTTGGACTTGCAAAGTAATTACTCCATGGAATTTCCAAAGTAATTATTCCATGAAATTTTTCCAGGAGTTTTCCTGTTCAACTTCCAAAGTAATTATTCCATCAGTTTTACCTTTTATCTAATTTCCCAAGGACACTTGTGTTCCTATAATTAAAAAATATTTTAAATCAACTAAATTTCAGTACCAATAAACACACAATGCCCACATCTTTGTTCTAATAACAATACCCTAAAAAGAAACAGGACCGCTTGGATAAATGACTGATTCTGGGTTATAAAATTATGAGATGAGCATGGAGAGTGCCATCCTGTCAGAGAGTGACATAGTCACTCCAAGCTGTGTTCACACATGAGGAGGCATGAAAGGGGTGTATTCTCTGACATTCTAACAAAGCACTGCTAGATTATAAATCGAAATAAATATTAATTCATTTTAATATAAAATGTTTGAACAAGTGTAAATTAGAAAGAAGAAGCTAGATTCCCACACAGAAGAAGTTGAAACTATCTCTATAGCTATGCTCTCCTTAAGACAGCGTGACACCGTGCCGTGGGCACAGAGCTGTGCCTGGTGAGTGTCCTCAAAATAGCGCAGTATGAAGAGGATCTTGACTTCAAGCCCCATGATCAGTTAGCACCAAGCTGCATGTAGTAATAGTAATCCCCTCCAGTCAAGTGCAATGAGGATGGTTCTCTCCCTTATCTCTGATCTTCCCCCAAAACAAACTATCCGAGACTATCCAGAGAAAAACATCAGAGAAAAATCTCATTA
Organism: Dolichotis patagonum; assembly: GCA_004027295.1. Lineage (NCBI taxonomy): Eukaryota > Metazoa > Chordata > Mammalia > Rodentia > Caviidae > Dolichotis > Dolichotis patagonum. The sequence goes on along the minus strand of PVJX010035728.1, from coordinate 11,530 downwards.
GAGAGGTGGAATACACAATGATTGAACATTATTTTTAAAAATGATAAGGGCCTTGGAAATAAATACTTTTGAGAAGCTGTCAGAACCAAGAGGAGTCTAATAGGACATCACTAAAAATTATAATGTGGTATTCTGAGTAAAATTCTAAAAACTAGAAAAAAAAAGGATAATGAAAAATACAAAAAATGGTAACTCATGAGTAAAATTAATAAAGTTTTGTTAACCCCACTGTATAGTAATGTATTGCAAACTATTTCACAGTGATCTTAGATATTGTTTTGTTTTCTTTTGTTTTGTTTTGTTTTGTTTGCAGTAGTAGAGATAGCATTGAGTCCACAGCCTTTGTACTGAGCTAAATATCTAGCTCCTCCCATTTAACATGTTTTATTTGAAGACAAATTCTAGCTAAGCTCTGAAATGGACCAGACTGCACTCAATCTTGCATTCCTCCTGCCTCAGTCTCCCAGAGAGCTGACATTACCTGTATGTGGCATCACGTCCAGGTCTGGTCTAGGATTTTAACAGGGAAGACTGTACGTAGGGCATGTGGGAACTCTCTTTTCTATCATCAAAATAATTCTATAAACCTAAAAATGTTTTAACAATAAGCTAAAGTTTACTAGAGATGTTATATCAGACTTCATGCAGATAACCTTCTATGTGCATATCTGCCAATCTAGCGTTCACCCACTGTGGAGATCTCCTGAGACCCACTGGGCTTACTGCTCCCTGGGTTAAGGTCTTGCCCTGTGCTTTGGTTGGGCAATGGAAGGTGAGCTGCTGGGATCCTTCTGTGATGTGATTTACCCTTGTTGTTGTTGTTGTTGTTGTTTTTGTTGTTAACACTGTGGTATGTCCAGAGTCATATTTAGTTTTTGGATTTAGTACAGCTGCAGTTATTGCATAGACTCTCATACACTGTTTAGCTCAGTGCAAAGGCTGTGGACTCAGATTATTGATTTTTCTTTTTTACTGTTTTGTTTAGCTTACTGCAGAGTGCACTATGTTGCAGGCCACGCAGACCATCACAGGGATGACCACTGCTCTTTACTGGAACATAAATACAACACTATTTACTAATGTCTTTGATGTGTTCAGTGTCCCCAACTAACGCAGTAAGTCAAAATCATAAATTTATACAAGTCTGTAGTTTTGAAAATGTCCAGGAAGGTGTGTACATATATTTTAACTACTACTGAAGAAATTTGAAAAAATAAATGCAACTGTGACATTTTTGATTGCAAAATTTAAGAGCAGCTATGTGCACTCCCACAGATACTATGACACAATTTCAGTCCAATTTCATGGTCATGTCCCTTTTAAATTAAATCAGTGACTTATAAAAAGTTGAAATGAGTTTATAGTTCTAGGAAAACTTTGTTGTTTTAAAATTTAAAAGTATGTTTTGCTGATAGCAAGTGTTAATGTCTAAACAGCGTTAGGTAACATCTAAAAGTAGTCCTATGTGACTTTGTATATAATATGATATCTTTCAATTTTTTAAATTTGTGGTATTTGTTCATAATATGCTTTTGTGTATGTACAAGTTTTTCTCTATACACACATATATGCTCATACACGCATATATAAACAAAAGTAAATACCTAAGCAGAGAGCTAGATGGCGATATAACCTACAAAGATATAATTTTATCTCAAATAGCTAATTCTGTTCAGGGGTTGAGGAACTGGAAAAACCATTTGTATGTCACACATTATGCAAGTTTTTTCTTCTGGTATAGGATTATTTATTTGCAAATATATGAGTAATATTCATCTTTCTAAACTACTTAAGAAAATAGCAATAATTTTAGCAAAGGGCATTTGTATTATAGTGTAAGTAGGTTGAAGTAATTTTTATTTTATCTTTTTTTTTTTTTTTTTTAGATAGAGAGATACAGTCTCTCTCGGTGGCCCAGGCTGGGTTGAATTTGCAATCCTCTTGCCTCAGTCTCCCAGAAAACTGGAGATTACAGATGTGCTCCACCAGGCCTAGCTGAAAGATTTCTTATGCGTCATATAGTTAAATATTAGACAGTCTAAAATACTCCATTATTTATTAAAATGCATTTTGCTGACTAGTTTATTTCTATGATCTATATATTTTACATTTTATCAATTTACTTCTTTTCTGAACAAATATAAATTTATACATAATGTTTGTTTTATTGTAAGGTAAAAATAAATGGAATGTTAAATGAAGTTTTTAGATATTTCTAATATGCTTAGTAGCTATAACTTCAGCTTTCTGTCAAAACCCAAAGTGATAAGAAAATAACTAAAGAACAAAATGTGTGCAGACACACTGAACAATTAATCCCGTTTATGTTTTTCAGTTGCATCAGTCATTCGATAGGATGAGTGGAAGAATTAATTGCCTATTAATTAATTAATCAATTAATATTAATTAATTTCCATATTTTACTCATATCTGAATTCCAAAAGGACAAGCGTTACACAAATAATAAAATAGAAATATGTCCTATGCAAAGCTTAAAAGGCTGTCCTAGTGAAGTTCTATCAGCAATGGAAAAATGTAACTTAATTTAGGATAAGGGATGTATTTATAGTTCTGTGTCAGTTTTCTTATTTTTTTTTGTAAATATATGAGAATCTCTTTCATATATATTTTGTTTCGCAAATACTTCACTGAAAGTCTAAATTACTTACAAAGTCACTTTTAAAATGTTTAGTAGAATATTGTATACTATAAATGTGTGGGTCTTGTTTTGTGATGATCACACCACCGAGAGTAAAATAGTTGGTTGAACAATTTCATGTTTCTAGATTTTGTAATGTTTATGTCACCAGAGTTCATCACCTCTACCAGAGAAAATGGGTACACTTTTTACTATAATAAAATAAGCCTGGAAACTACACTTTATACCTCAGCTAATTAACAGTTTTAAGATGTTAAAGTTCTTCACCCTTTTTTCTTGAATGGTTTTATTCAAACAGAAACTTATTCCACCGTCAAAACACACTGCGGTGGTTGCTGGTTTGCTAAGCACCATGAGGAACGGGAAAGGTTTGGAAGGCTTTATTTCATGAAGTGTACCCAGGACAGAGAAAACCTCCTTTATTCTTATTTATTAAATTTACTTGAATATTAACTTTATTTTTGAAATAGTTGGTATTCGTTTTGAGTGAATATTATAGATATCTGTACTTTATTATAAACTTCAGCAATATACGGAGAAATGTTGGGAACAGGAGTTAGAAATTTTCTAACTCTATTCAGCACTGAAAAATCCATTTTTAGTTATTGGAAAGTTTTATTTATTATATTTTGAAGTAATTTTTTAGAAATTCAAATTACTTTTATAGTTGACTTTTAAATAGATAGAAATCTAAGGGAGTAAATGTCAAATCTCAGCTAAGATAAAATTTTAGAAAACAATGAAAACACTAAAATATGTCACAGGAAATATAGGTGTAGAGTATCTTTCATTGAATTTCTCTGACTTTGTACTTTCATAAAAAATGGAGCCAGTGATGGCTATAAAATAATACACTCTTTTAAAATTTAAAAGAGGACAGCGCTTGATAATGCACAAACTTAATAGCATAATATATCATCATTCAGTATGGATTTAAATGATTTGAATTCTTGTTTAGTAAAGAAAATATTGGCAAAGCAAAGGGTCTTCTGTGGCTTTAACAAGCTCTACAATGTCAAGGCCATCTCCTTCACCAAGGGTGAAAGGGAGAATTAATGTTCAAATACCCTACTCCTACCTCTGACTTAATGGTTTGTGAATCTGGGGAATCCATTCTCTTTATTACACCAAATTCCATGATATCTATATATTTGTACATATCTGTATCTACATATTTAGATATATCTATATTTATATGTTTAAATATATCTCTATCTCTATCTATATTTTTTTTGGTACCAGGGATCAAACTCATGACTTTGCACTTGTCAGGCAGGCGCTGTGCTCCTGAGCTATATGGCTGGCCCACAATATTTTATTTATATACTGTTAAATGATTCTCATTATAACAAATCCATTTCCATGCACTGAATGACTTCAATTTCTATTAATTTTATTCCATTAATAATTCTTTTCATGATATTATTTTTTTGTATTCAGTGATACAAGGAACAATATTATATTATTTTTATTTTTTCAGTTTGGTAAAATTTGTCTCCATGGTTACATTTTTAATACTCAATCTATTTGCTATCAGTAATAAAATTTGAAAAGTCAATTTGGTCCAATTAGAGATTAGCTTGCTGACTTAGGATCTAAACTAAAACTGGTATGGAGAAATGTTTTTAGGAATAGAAAGACAGATTCATTTAACTGAAAATTGTAACATATAAATTCAGTGAATATTTTCTTATCAAGAATTCCATTTCTTCATTCTTTCAGCTCCTCTATTTAGAGCCAAGTACTGGCTTATTCAGTTCACAGAGCTTTTGAAATTTTCCTTAAAGAAAAGAAAAATACACATATGCCCATTAAGTTCAGTAAAGGATTATAAAGTGAAACAAATTTTCACCAAGTGTTGAGACAGTACGTCCTGACATATCATGGAAAGTTAATAGATACAGGTTAAGTGAGCAATAAAGTAGTGGCCTGCTCTCCACTGATTTTAGCTATGTGACTAGGAAAACAAACGAAAAATTTCAAGGCATACTAATACAGTCTCATATTTCTGTCCAAATCAGTGTTTCTTTTAAAACTTATATTAAATTGACAAACATAAATATAAAGATATTTCATGTTATTGGTATAGCATGTGATATTTTAATCATGCACATACTATAAAATTTTAAAATCAGGTTGAAACATGTTTATCACACCAAATACCATTTTTATTGGTTTGACTTTTTAAATTTTAATTGATAAGTAAACATTAACACTGTACAAATTAATGGAGTAACTTGTCAAATATTATAAAATATAACATGTCAAGTTATATTTTATAATAGTTAAGTCTGGTTATACATATTTATTGCATTATTTATGTTAACAATTTTTTTTTTGTACTAGGAATCGAATTCAGGATTTTGTACTTTCCAGGCAGGTGCTTATGCTGCTGAGTATGTTCAAAATTTTAAAATTTTTTCTACCTTTCTGACACAGGCAACATTAGCTTTCATCTGTTGTCACCCTTCTGTTACTAGCAGAAGAAAACTTAAGGCTTCTGTCTACCCCTAGCTTGGTACGCAATAGGCAGCATTTCTCAGGTCAGCCAGGCATGGTGACGCACTCCTGTAATCCCAGCACTTGGGCAGCTGAGGCAGGAGGATCCTTTGCAAGTTTGAGACCAGTCTGAGCTACAAAGTGAGCCCAAGGCCACCCTGAACTGCATAGCAAGACTTTGTCTTTTTTTCTAACCTTAACTTTTCCCAGCCCCTGGTGACTTTTTTTAAAATTTAATATTTTAGATTCTGTATAAGAGTAACATTATGCAGTGCCTTTCCAAGCCAGCCTCATTTTATTTAATATAAGGACCTTGATTTTGTTTATGTTATTACATATGACATACCTTCCAAAAGTTAAACTTATATATGGAATGTTCAATGGATTTAAGTGTATAGCAATTATTTTATTAAATAACTTATTTGTAAAAATTAACCTTCTTTCACTGTTACGTGATACCCACTTTATCATTTCAGTTACTATTTAGTTCTTTCTATCCCTGATATTATATCTATACATTTGTACACTAGTTTCATATTTAATTATTTACTTAAGTGAAGTTATAAATATAAAGATCTAAAAAAGTGGACTCCAGCATTGCTTAATTTCTCTTTCAGTTATTTTGGTTTGTTGATATTTTCCAAGCAAGCATAATAATCAGTCACTTAGTTCCATAAACACTAATTGTTAACATAATTATTTCAGGCAAATTTAATTAAGTTTTTAGGAAAGTTACAATTTTTATAAAGTCCAAATTTTCTACTAAATGATGTGAACATATTTTTCTGTTATTAGACATGTAGTCTGAGCTTTTGTACATTTCTTCTTCACTTTGCATACAGAATTTTTGTGATTATTTTTGTTGTAAATTGGGTCCACTTTTATTATATATGCTGCTGATTTATCATTTTGTTTATGAAACTTATTGAAGGGTTTGTTAATGATCATTCAAATTACTTTTTGGCATTACTCCAACTTTGATTGTTTTCTATTAAATCATGTATTTTTCTAGGCATATATTAAAACACTGGAGATACATATGAATTATTTGTTTCTAAGTTATTCACATTAAAACTAATATCTCTGCTAACTGCTTTCTGAGTGAAGGGATTACAGGCTGTGTCATCATGCCTCAGAGTTCATTTTAAATGACAGAAAAAATATGAAGCATCAAGCCCACAGTGCTTTTGGAATAAATATTAAAACTTTTTGTTACTGTTTTTAGCAGTATTGAATTCTCTAAGTTTTACAAAAAATCTACTTGAAGATGATTAATTCCAAAGATCTAGAAAGTTTTCCACTTAACTCTGATAAGAAGGCCATCAAAAATAGACTGGATCAAATCGCTGATTATTTGCAGCATATAGGTAGGAAATTTGGGAGCTAAGAGACAATAACAGACATGGTATTTTATTATCAAATAATTGATTAAAGAAAGGAAAAACTTCTGTGATTATAATGCCAGAAAATATAAAAACGGTTTTACTTGTTTAAATACAAAGGGATCTATTATGTGGGAAAATCTGTTTGAATGTGGGGCATCTTTTGAGCCATGAGATAGACATTTTTTTTCATACCAGAATTGGTATCAGTACTTAGGTAAACAGAGTCAAATTTAACTGAGAAAAACAGTACAAATGTCAGTATTGATTAAGCAAAGTTTTGAATTATACATCAAGAGAGAATGTATTTTGCGATAGTGTGATGATCAAAGGATGAACACGATCTGATCCCCTCTGGTACCCTCCTGAAGGATTTGTTAGGGTTAAGAAAGTCAACCTTGGTGTGACAATTAAGAAGCTAGGTGGCAGGATCCACTGGAAAGGTGGGTGGAGCGCACCCCGGTTTGTCTCCGTGGATCGCGACGCTGTGCCTTTGGAGTCTACCTCTGGTTACCTTTCCTATCTGCCATTCTTTGTCTGCTCTGCTTTCTGGGCACCATGGACTAAGCATCTTTGCTTTGCAGTGCTGATCTATCATAATAGTGTTTCCGTGGAGTCAGCTTACGTTGAACTGAATCCCCTCAATAAGCCTCTCTTTCAGTTTCTGGGCACTGATAGCTAATATAAGTGACTTCCTAATCAGGAAAAAAAATTGTGCTAACAAAATACTATATACATTAGTTTACCATGTATTTCTAGAAATGTACTTTCATTGCCACATTTAAATGAATATATCATGATTCATTAGATCTGGTCCCAAAATTAGATGTTTTTTATTATTGTATCTGTGAGTCACAAAGATTATTTGAAATAGAAGAGTTAAATTTTAATAGTGTTTCTTGGTTCTGAAAACATAATATTTAAAAAACCTTTAAGACACAGAAATAATTCATAATTTATTGTGAAAAGTTGTATATATGATGGAGACTTTGTAAAAAGTTTCATCACTTCATGGAATTATCTAAAATTTAATGGGCATGTATTAATGCCACAATGCTTTTCTTTTTTGTTGTTTTTTATTGTGTGAAGATATAATTATTAGTAATATCTAAGTTCATTTATAGTTTTGATAGAAAAAAATTTTCTACAAATTCCTACGTTTTGTGATGAACTAGATATTGGATAATATGACATGAACTTATTATTATTAAAAATGATGACAAGTTGCTTATCATTATATAAATTGTGTATTTTATTTGATCAAATTCTTCATGTTTTACATTCGCTTCTTAGGTTCATTTTATTATAATTATGTGATGGAACTCAGAGAAAAATAAAGCCAACATAATTTATTTTTTGTTGTTTTAAAGTTAGAACTGCTGAGACTACTTTACATAGAGTAAAATTATTTTAACATTCACTTCTATGTGAAAAAATGCTCCCTTTTTCTTACTACTTAATAATATCTTGTATAGTACAAAAACTAAAAAGTTCCCAATAAACAGTAACTAGCTCAATTCTTTATTTCCAATACAAACCGTTTCTTGCTGTTTTTCTTTTTTTTTTCTTGTTAAATAAAACGAATGGAAGGGCCTTTCTTGCCAAAAATGGTCTTGTACATTCTCAGGTTTAACCTTTTGTGTACATTCCCACTCCTTTTGCCAATTTTGCCTCTGTTTTTCTTTTCTTCTGCATTGTAATCACTTCAGAGTAAGTATGTTTTGTTCACTTTTAACTAAAGGCAAGCAATAAAAAAATCTAAACGTAAGAACTGTGCATGCATGTTTAGGCCATTGCTAACTCCAGAAACTGTTCCATCTGTGTTCTGATACAAACTGTCTCATCTGTCATTTACTCTCAAATTTGTTTGTTCACTTATGTCCTCACTCTATGAAAAATATTCTAATTTCTTCAATGGAAATGAGCTTCAAATAAACCTAAATATTTAAGAATCTCTACAGAGAGACCACAGGTTTAGCTCAGCGGCACTAGTGCCTACTTGGCAGGCAGGATGGTCTGAGTTCAACCCCCCAGTACCAAAAAGAAAAAAAATATCTCTATAGCATGCTGATTTTAACTCTTACTGTACTACCATGTGTCAATTCTTGGTATCATTTTCTGCTCTATTAAAGTCCTATTCAGGAAAGAGAGAGGGAAGGATCAGTGAGATTACTCTTATAATTGTCTTATAAATATATGTTTCAGTAGCTTTCTTTGTAGAAAAATGTATTTTTCTTCCAATTACTGAAATTCCAATGCATTGAACCAAAATATTAGTTGGTCCACAAGTTTGTGATTCCTAATGATAAAAATATGTAATAATTCAACTATTAGTGATGTGTTTACAGAAGAGTAGTATATAATACATACAAAGACATTTACAAAATATAATTTTGGGACTTTTACAAAAAGATTTTTTTCTAATGAACAGCAAATAATGAAATAGCTTCTAAATGATAAATCGGGTTCTCTTCTTATGAGTCAACTGCTGATTGAAATTTTATTCTCCTTAAAGTAATTATTATAACTTTCAATAACATGATAATTTCATGTTATTTTACTGCACAAATATAAACATATATACATATGTAGCTTCTAATTATTTTAATAGCAATTTCTCTGTTATGGGACTTGTAAGTTTTTAAATTAATTGGTGTTACCAAATTGTTGTGCAAAATTCAAGTGAGTCTAAGAGTACCTCCTTTTATTCTCTCTGGTTTTGGGGAAACCAGTGAGATGTTTGGAGCACTACCTTATAAAGGAGTTCATATTATATGGCTGTTCTATTAGCTTTAATTAAGCAAATTTCATTATTTCATAGGTTTATTGGACACTGGATTTTTTTAATCTATTTGTGTCCACAAGATATTTTTCATTTCCTTCTAATAGGTTTTCAGTCTTTTTCTATGAATTTTTGTAAATTCTTCATATAGAGTAAACACTAACTTGTTATAATATTAATAAAGTCTTTGCATTCAGTTTTCTCTGCTGTTACCCTTTGTCTAATATATACAGTTTTGTGCTTTTGAAACTCTTAATTATATTAATAGCATATAATACTGCATTCTATCAGAATCATTTCGTTGTTTATATTAAAAGATCATATACATATATATTTAAAACATGGAGATAGATCTTTAATTACATTTATTTTTCATATGGATAATCAATTATTCCATCTTGGTTTATTGAAATTTGCATTTTTTCCTAATGCATTGCAATGCCCAATATGTTGACTATCACACAGGCCATCTGCAGAGTACCGCTGCCTCCGAGCTACATCTTCTTTTTCATGAATATCATTACATGGCATTGTTTTACTATCCTAAGTCTCAAATTCCTAATTCTTTATGTCATTTGGATTTTATTTACTTTCATAGAATTTTACCATTATCATACTTTCAATTTGTAAATACTGTTGAAATTTTTAAAATACTGAAATTGAAGAGTGATGTAAAGAAAAACTCCATTATCGCTGACAAAGAGTTTAGACACAAATCCTCTGTGCTATCTTCCTCACATTTCCAGGTGAGAATATTTCTAATTTTAAATCTTTTAATAATTTTAAGCACTATAAACTGAAATTACTGTATGCTTAGTTTCTCATTTTTTTCCAATGGTATTAAACATAAATAATTTTTCTTTTGAGATTACAAAATTCATACTTGCATTTGATATTTAACTACCTCTGCCTACCCAGGTTAAACAGTAATTAATTATAAATTATGCTATCATCCCAAGGCTCTATTTGATTTCATGTAGTAACATTTTATTAAATAATTGGGAAATTTATTAAATAATTGGGAAAGGGATCAAAGGATGGAAAGGGAAGCAGGACGAGGAAGGAATGCATATGAAAAAGAACTAAAAAGCATTGTGCATTTATACCAACTCTCCCCAAGAAATACAGTCATTCTGGAATGCAAGCATTTACAAATAAAATTAAAAATTCTGTACTAAGAGATTAACATGGTTTCCTTACAACATTCAGCAGAAATTTACTGTAAAATTTACCAGATTACTATAAAACAGTCACAGACAGCAAAAGTGTCTATCAAATAATTTTTACAAGGCAAAATAAGCCAAGAATGTTTATATTTTTTATTTAAAAAAGTGATAATAATGTTATAATAATCACGGTAAGATTTTGATGAAGGTTTAGACACAAAGATAAAATGAACGAAAAAGAAAATAGAATCAAATGCACAAATATTTGTTTTTTTATGTTTAACAAATTTGGCTTAGAATTTTAGTGCATACAGGAAAATATTTTCAGGAATTGATATGAAATCTTTGGATTTTAGTTCTTCTCTGGTTGCACAGAAAACATAGACACAAACTATGAATTATGAATGCCACAAATTATGAATGCCAAAGGTTTCAGTAGAATATATTAATGCTCTTTAGGTTGATTCCCTGTCTTGGTCATAACTGCTGAAATTAATGTGGAAGCATTAATAATCAGAAAAACAATACTCAGAAATTAAATACATGATTAGCATATAATACAGCCATCCATTTTCAGTTATGACTTTCTATACAATTCTAATTTCACTATTTAGAAAGTCATAACTGGAAATGGGATACCTGGAATTATATACTAATCACATATTTAATGTTTGAGGAATATTTATTGAAAATGTAGAAGAAAAATAACAGTAACAATGACATTTTCATCCTGGAACAGACACAGTCTTCTTAAATGCTACTGAGTTACCTAAATCCTTGACAAAGTTACAAATCCAGTCATTATTGAACTGGTAGCTTGCAAATAGATTCTCTCTTCTGTATGTTGGTCTTCATGCTGTTAGTTGTTCCTTTTACTTTGCAGAAATATTCTGATTTCTGTTTTGTCCTTGTGGCTGATTTTTATGGTTCACACCTATAACATCAACACTAAAGCCAATTTCAAAGAGCTTTCCCCCTTTCTTTCTCTTCAAAAAAGGAAAAGCTTCCTGTCTTATGTTTAATTCTCTAAACCATTAACTTG
>PVJX010035727.1:0-18038 GCA_004027295.1 Dolichotis patagonum | reverse complement strand
TTTTTATCTTGAAAGTTGTCCTATGGCCAGGAATCATCTGGATAATTGCTTTAACACTGTACTTGACTTTTATGATAAGGAACAAGCTATGGTAGAGCTTTGGGCTACGGATTCACCTGCAAAGTAAAATAAAAGAACCAAGGATTTTCTTGAGCAATGTGATCACTGTAAAATCGTTCAACTGACAGAGATCCAATTTCTTCCACTTTTCTAGAAGTCTCCATCCGTAGGTATTTGTAGATACTCGTGTCAACCCTCTATTATACTATACTTCTGTGAACATTGTTGAAATATTCAGCTCTTGTTCCTTTCTTTCCTTAGCTAACAAACATGACAGACAAACATTTGTTTGTTATTCACAGTGCCTGTGGGGGAAGGTGTGCTGGAGTTTCTCCACATTCCTTCTCCAGAGACACACTGACATTTTCAGTCCCTAATTTCAGATTGGAATTTGACAGATATAATTAATCATAAAGTATAGCAAGGTACTCAAGTCCAGCAAACATAATGTATGGTCCTCTTTGTTCTTTGAATGAATATATCTTTCGTGTACCTTTCCAAGTGCGTGTTCAATGCAGTGCTGCAGTAATGCAGGCTTGCTCTCTTTTCTCCTCTGTTGACATTGATTCAGGTTAGTGCATTCAGGTTTGTTTATCATCGATGCTTTCAAGGAAACATGATTTATTGACTCACTGAGCTTGCCTGCTGAATAGTCACATTAGTCTTACTGAATGTGTGTGTGTGTGTGTGTGTGTGTGTGTGTGTGAATGCATGTGTGTAGATACCATTTGAAATGTCGATAAAATAAAAGGCACTCTGTCACTTTTTTGGCTATGGAATATTTAAATGGAAATTAGTAACATAACTTTTCAAAAAAGTTCAAGTTTCATCCAATAAGAAAATTCTTATTTTTGACTCTTTTCTGTACTCTTATGGTATCTGTTCTTTCTTTAAACCACCTCTTTTATTACTTTTGAAATATTGTAAGCTTTATATTTTTATCCAGGTGAAATTCATTGTAGTACATTGTATAACAAAGGAAAATATTTTTTTATCCTCTAGCTTGTTCTAAGATTGTTCCTAATAAGGTAATATGTGTCCTTATATCAAATATTAGACATAGCTAAACAGTAGTGTCTATTTCTGAGTTTTATATCCTTTTATTCCATCTTGTGTTAGTATTACAACATTTCAGATACACATGTATTTATAAAATATATTTGCATCCCATTTAACTGTTTTATAATACATGCACAAATTCAACTTCAGAAAAGTTCCCTCATTACTCTTTCCTCCTAAATGTTCTTTTATTACATTTTAGAGAAATATATTTTATTAGCATGCATTAATTGAACATATCACTGGTGTTTAGTGTGCCATTTCTTACAGTATACATTGATCACATACAGCCTTGTTCTATTTATGTCTCCCTTCTCCAACATTTATCCACCACTGTTCTAAATTCATTCAAATATTTTAAGTTTCCACAACATAAAAAAATTGTGTGGTGCTTGCCTTGCTGTTTCAGGCTCATTTTATTTAATATAATGTCCTCCTGTCAATTTTGACGTAAATATCAAGGTCTTATTTTTCTTATGAATGAATAATATTCCATTGTTTATGTTTACTATATTTTCTTAAATCATTCATCTCTTTAGAGGCACCTAAGTTGATTTCATAGTTTAGCTATTGTGAAGAATGTGACAATAGTTAGATTGGCTATTATTAAAACACAAGAAACAAATGCTGGTGAAGATTTAGAGAAAAAGGAACTCTGCCATATTACTGACGGGAATGTAAATTAGTACAAAAATTATGGAGAATACTATGAAAGTTCCTTGGCAAATTAAATAATAGATTTTCATTTAATGCTGCCATTCTATTTTGGAAAGTACATATCCAAAGGAAAATCAGCACACAAAAGAGGTACTAGGTACTCTAATTTTTATTGAAGCACTGCTCACAAAAATGTCTGGTTTTTAGATTATATATCCCTAACATATTCTTGTCATATTTTATTATATTTCTATGCTTCCATACTTACTCTTTGATTATTACTGGAATTTGCTACTTTACATTTAGTAAGAGATCAGTAAATATTTATTAAATAAGTGTCATTTCAATAATGGATGGTTTAAATTGCCTGGATTATGATGATACTTCTTATTCGGAGCCTTGGAATTGGGGGTGGCGTTACCTATGAATAAACTCATACTGAATGCAAAAAGGCTTGCACAGGTACAAATACAGTGAACAGTGCATGTTAATGATATCTGCACAGGAAGAGAGAGATATTTCCTGAAACCATGCATCTGAGCAGAAACTTATGGTGCAAATCTTAAGGAGAGACAACTGAGGGCTCGGGAAAATGATTTGCCAAAAACATCAAACTATTTAGTGGCAAAGGGGGGTTTACTCAAAACAAAAAAAAAACTATTTTACCTGACACATAATGTCAGATTTTTTACATGTGAGTGGGGATATTACATGTTGTAATATCCCCACTCACATGTAAAAAATCTGACATTATGTGTCAGGTAGAGATATATATATATGCAATATATATATATATATATATGCAATATATATATATATGCAAATATATATATATATTGCATAAGCTTTACATAAGGATAAATATGTTTATCTCCTGAACAGCTATTGATTTTTTTTTTATCAGTACCAGGGATCGAACTCACGACTGCCTGCGTGCAAGGCAGGCGCTTATGCCGCTGAGCTAAATCCCCAGCCCCCAGCTATTGATTTTTGATGGAAAATTTCAAATCCCTTCTTCTCAGTTTTTCTCTGATGTATTTATTTTCTATTAGTAATTCTTGCAGTACATACTGTTTATATCATTGTGTGGAGTTGGTACGTGCCCATATGACATTATATTTTCTTTTGCATCTCCTCTTCCCCTCATTTATCTCTCTCTCTCTCCCCTACCCCATCTTATTGAGACAGGGATTCATTATGCACTTCAGGCTGGCTTTAAACTCACTTTGTAACCCTGGTTGCCCCAAACTCGTGGCGATCCTCATTTCTCAGCCTCTCAGGTGCTGAGATTACAGTTGCACACCACCATGCTCAACCTTTCTTCCAACTTTGATCATTTTTCCATTTGAAAAAGTTCTGTCTCCCTACTTTCTATTACGTTTTACTTTGTACTTTATTTGTAATTTGAGTTTTTCATATAAGATGAAACGTGGTAATTAAGAATGTGTGTCTGACTTATTTCACTTAATATAATGGATTCAAACTTGGTCCACTTTTTCTAAAGATGATTCATGTTTCTTTATGACAGAGTCATACTTCATTGTGTATCAATACTACCTACATTTATCAATATATCTGTTGTTGGACAGATAAGTTTCTTCTCAGTTTTAGCCACTATAAAATGTGTTGCTATAAAATTGGGCATGCAAGTATCACTATAATTGATGAACTTAGTTCTTTTAGGAAGATATCTACAAAAGGATTAGCTATGTCAAATGAAATTTCTTTCTTTCTTTTTTTCTTTATTTCTTTCTTCTTTCTCTTTCTCTTTATTTTGGGTTTTATAGACAGTGTTTCACTATATACTGCAGGATGGATTTTAACACACTATGTATCTGTGGCTGGCCTCTAACTTACAGCAATCCTCCTGTCTCAGCCTCCTGAGTGCTGGTATTACAGGCATGTCCCATTATATGTGTCTTAGTTTTAATCTTTTTAGGAATTTTCATAGTTTACATTTCCGCCAGCAATACAGAAGGCTTTTTTCCCTGCAGCCTTAACAGCATTTGTAACATTTGACTTTTGATGAGTGTTATTATTTCTAGGGTAAAATGGAATCTCAATATTTTTTCAAATTTCCATTTGTCTTACAATCAGTGATATTGAACATTTCAACATGTAATTATTGGCCATCTGTAGAATTTCTATGAAGTGTCTACTCATTTTGCTTGCCCTTTTATGTTTGATTGGGTCTTTAATTTTAAGTAGAGTTAACTAGATATTTAGACATTCATGAAGCTTAGTAAAGGTACAAAGAGTGTGGAATTAGAGAATGAAAAAAGCAAAATTTGAAAAATTAATCAGTGATTACGAGGAAGAAGGGAGAAATGCAAAACAGGGGGTTCTGTTGAGAAGAAAAAGTCAATTAATAATATTAGGGGACAGTCATTTCAAAGAATGATTAAGAAGAAAAATATAAAAACATCAAATTACAAAAAATAAAATAAATATAAGGAAGGGGAAAAGGTGACAAAGAAAAAAATGAAAAGGAGAGAAAAGAAGAGAAAACTGGAAAAAGGAAATGTACTTCAACATCTCCAATAAAGGAAACAAAAGTAGTAAACAATAGCAAAGTAAAAAGAAAAAAAAATTAGCACAAGGGGAAAAAAACGCTATTTATGAATGAGCGATTTCTTTCCAAGATTTGCAGTCTTGACATTCAGCCAGAAACAATTTTCCCCACTTAGCTTTAGGGCCCATGGGTTTTGAGTTACCCTCCACGCACCAGAGGCCAGTCACTCTCCAAGCCAAGGCCGGTCCTGGCTCACACTAGCAGATGCGAAACTCAGGTAGTCTTTTCTGGATGTAGGCAGTGGGATGGACTTTGGAGTGGACTGTTGGACTTAATGTCACTGATCATGGGGGTCTGGTTGCTCCTTTCTCTTGTGGGAATTGGGTTCATCCTGGATCTTGTCGCGTCTGCTGCCCTGTGCCAAAGAGAAGCAAAATGGAGAACCATCTTGGGATTGGTGGTAGGTTTGCACTTTGTGTTGGGAGTTGTGGATAGGGGAATGTATCCTGCATGGGCCTGCTTGCCCACACTGGAGGATGATCTCTGCCTGTCTGGAGAAAGTTTGCTTGTTCACACCAGGCGAAGGGCTCAGCTTCTCCAGAGTGGGTCTGCTTCCTTGTCCTCCCACTCTTTGAAGTGTGCAATACATTATTGTTATCTATATTTACCATGCTGTACAGCAGTATACCAGAGCCACACACTCCTGTGCAACAAAGCGGCAATTGATTAAGCTGCATTCAACTCACGCTGGTCTTGTTTGTTTGTTTGCTTGCTTATTTGTTTTGTATCTGAGACAAGATTTTGTTATGCAGTTCAGACTGACCCTGAGTTCACTGTGTAGCCCAGGTTGGCTTTGAACTCATAGTGATCCTTCTGTCTCAGCCTTCCAAGATCTGGGATTGTAGGCATGTGCCATTACACCTGGGCACACTGACTTTTTTTAAACACCATACTAATCCTAATGTCTTTGCCAGCACCCAATTTAGATTTCAAATAGGAGTGAGGTCACGAAGTACTTGTTTTTCTGTAACTGGCTTGAATAACAGTAATGATCTTAACATAACGATCTCCAGTTCATTTTCCTTTTTCACAAAAGGCTTGATTACAGTTTATGCAAAATAGTATTTTGTTTTGGATATATACGAAATTTTCTCTGTCTATCTATCCTTCAATGGGAATCTCAATTGAGTTGATACCTTGCCTAATGGGAGTAATGCTGCAGTAAATGTGAAAGCATGGACATCATTTTGAGGAACTGATTTCATTTCCTTTGAATATTTACCCAATAATATGACTGCAATATCACACAATAGCCTCATTTATATTTTTAAGGGAATCATTATACTATTTTACGTGATGATTCTACTAATTTACATTCCCAAAGATATTATACAGTTGTTTTCTTTTCTTTACAACATCACTTGCACTTACTACATTTAGTCTTTGATATCTCATTGTGGATTTGACTAGAGCCAGTTTTTCATTTCCAAAATACTGTGCAGTTAGAAAAATAGCAACCACAAGGGGCTAGTAAAATAGTTCATTGGTGAAAGCATGCCTTTCAAAGATAAATATCATGTAGACAAATGTTGACTGGAAATCAAAACTCTCTAAAGTGTCAGAGTTTTCTATTTCTCCAAACATGATTCAGTAGAGTAAAATCATTGACTGAAATCCATGATCTTGGGAAAAGACTGAGAAAATAACATAGATTGCTGTATTTTTGTTATTTACAATTTAACATGTTCTGACATAAGTATAGATTTTACAATCAAAAGAATTACATTCCATTGTAACGTGGCTAGAAACTTTTTGACTGAAGCATGTCACTCCTGCCCTGGCTTTTCCTACTCAGTAAAAACAAAATTTACCTTCTAAGATAGGTAAACTATAGAAACCCAGATCAGGTTTGTGCTGAATCGAAGTATTCTGACGCACTCTTCAATATTTAATTTTTTCTAAAATGACTCATTTCTCTTCTTTCTTTCTCTTCTAACTTTCTTCCTTTCATTCTTTTTCTAGTACTAACAATTATAACCAGGACTTAAACAATAAAATACATTCCTAGGCACTATTTATTTATTTATTTATTTATTTATATTAATGAAGTTTATCGGTACATTTTAGGTGTGAGAAATGATCATATCACCATAGTGAAATTGTACCTGCATATGATATATCTTCATTCATTCCTTTGTTTCTCCCTCCCCACTCGGGAATCCCCTTCCCATTCTACTATTTTCTTCCTATTTCTAAATAGCTATTATACTTTTTGGTCCTTATTTACACATTCTCTCACACCAAGGAAACAGTGCAGTAGTTACATATGTGTGTCTGATTTATTTCATTTAAGAGTATCATCTTGAAATGCATCCATTTACATTGAAATATCTCAAACTTATTCATATTTAGAGCAGAATAGTACTTCTCTGTAAAAAAAATCACATCTTTATTCATTCAATGGTTGAGCAGCATTTGGGTGTTTCAAAGATTTTGCTACTACGAGCTGTGCTGCTATAAACATGGCTGAGCATATATCACTGTGGTATGATGCTTTTAATTTTGGGGGAAAGATAGCAAGAAAGGGACTCGCTGGGTCAAATGAAACCTCTAGTTTTAGTTTTTTGAGGAATCTCCACAATGATGGTACCAAACTGGCACTCCTACCAACAATGGAGGAAGGTTCCTTTTTACTCACATCCCTGCCAGCATTTAATTTTTAGTTGATTACTTGGTAATATCCAGTCTTGTTGGAGTAAAGTAGAATCTCAGTGCTGTTTTAAATTCATCTCTCAAATGTTCAGTGATGTTGACCATTTGCTCATATATTTATTTGCAGTTTGTACTTCTTCATCTGAGAAGTGTGTACTCATTTTAGATGCCCATCTTTGCATTGGATCTTTAAATTAGGGAACTCTGAATTTTTCAAGTTTTTATATATGCTAGATATTAATCCTTTGTCTGAGGAGCAATTGGCATTTTCTTCACTCTTTAAGTAGTCTTCTCACTCTGTTGGTCACTTCTTTTGGTGTGCAAAAGCTTTTTAATCAGATGAGATCCCAGAGGTTTATTCTTTGTGATGTCCCCCATGTAACTGGGATTTGCTCATAACAAAAACTTATGTCTTAAAGATTTCTACCTCTTCTCTGTTACATCACATTTACTTTTTCTGTTTTAATATATAGGTCTTTGATTCCTTTTAATTTTACTTTAATGGATGATGAAAGACTTGGTTCTAATGTCAGTGTTTAGCATATGGAAAGCCAGTTTTTTAAACACTATTTATTAAAGAGGCTATCTTTCTTCCAATGAAGGAATTTAGTGCCTCCATCCAAGATGAGATAAGATGGCTGAGTGTGTTTGGAGTTGTTTCTGTTTCATTTAATCTGTTCCATTCATCCTTGAGTCTGTTTTTTTGTTTGTTTGTTTGTTTTGCCAGTGTAATGCTGTTTTTATCACAGCAGCTTTGTAGTATAATTTCAAGTCAAGCATTGTTATGTCTCCTGCCTTGCTTTTGTTTCCCAAAGTTGTTTTTGCCATTGCATCTGTTCTGTTTCCAAATGAATTTTAGGGATGTTTTCTCTGATTCTGTGAGATATGTTTTAGGTATCTTGATGGAATTACATTAAATCTACATTACAATTTTGGGAGTGTGGCCATTTTCACTATATTCGTACCCATGAAAAAGGACTATCTTTCTATTTTCTGATATTCTCTTTGACCTTTTTGCACAGTACTGAAGTATTCAGTGTAGAGATGTGTTACTTCCTCTGTCAGATTGATCCCTAAATATTTCATTTCTAAAATGATACTGTGAATGGTGTTTCCACAATTTCTCGCTCAGTGAGTTTGTTATTTATATATAGGAATGTTATAGAGTTTTGGGTGTTGACTATATATACACTTATGCTTCTGAATTTGATTATTAAATCTAGAAGCTTTTTGATGAAGTTTTTGTGGTCTTCTATGTGGAGTATTTTATTACCTGAAAATAATAAAAAATTAACTCTTCTTCCTTTCTTAACCTTACTCCTTTTATTTCTTTCTCTTGTCTCATTGTTCTGGCTAGTATTTCCAGAATTAAATTGAATAGGAGTGGTGAGAGTTGACTTCCTTGTTTTGTTCCATATTTTAGAGGAAAACCTTTCAGTTTTTGACCATTTAGTATGACGTTGAGTGTTAGTTTGTGATTGATGACTTTTATCATATTGAGTGAAAGACCACCTATTACAGTTTTCTTTAAGGCTTTGTCATGAATGGGTGTTGAAATTTGTCAAAAGTTTTTTTTCATTTTTTGAGATGAGCATGTGATTTTTTTTCTTTGACTGTTGACATGATGTATTATGTTTGTATAGGTTGGATTATCTCTATATTCCGTGGATGAATTCTGCTTGGTTGTGGTGTATAAACTTCTTGATTTTCTGTATTCTGTTTGCTTGTATCTTATTAAGGATTTTTAAGTCTATGCTTAGTAGAGAGTTTGGACTGTAATTTTTTTTACTGCATTCTTCTCTGGTTTTGAAATCAGGGAAATATTTGTTTCAGGGAATGACTTTTGGGAGTACTGCTTCTTATTCAATTTCATTAACAGGTTTTTGGGTTAGTGGCATTAGATATTCTCTAAAGTCCTTGTAGAATTCAGCAGTGAATCCATCAGGACATGAACTTTTCCTTGTTGGTAGGTTTTTAATTATATCTTTAATTGCTCTGACTGATATTGGGTTATTTAGAATATTTATATGTTCTTTATTCAGTTTTGGCAATTCACACATATCTAGCAATCTGTCTGTTGCAGTCAGGGATTTCAAGTAGAACAATTACATACAGGACAGAGAATTTATAATATTATTTTATGATGGTCATCCAGAGTCAAGTACAACACAGTGCAGAAAATCTGTCCAAAACACAAAAGGCACAGAATATACAGCCAAAGGCCGGGATCCCACAGTATGAAAAGTACCACAGCCATCCTCAGTGACAGTGAGGTCCCAAGCTCCTGCAGTGATGAGAACAGTCGAGAATATGTCAGGAAGCCAACAGGACAAGCTTCTTCTGGAGTTTGAACAGCAAACATCTTCCCTTTTGGAGCCAGGAAGCTATGCTCAACCAGACCAGAGCTTCACCAAAGTGAATTGCAGACATTCTGTGGCAAAGTTCCTAGGTTCTCTGAAGAGAACAGCTGAGTTCATATCAGTGGAGCCACCATGACAAGCTTCTCCAGGATAACCAACAGCTCTAAACAACAACAGTTAGGAGAACCCACAATGCTTCTTTTCCTCTCAACATCTCCCTTTCTGCTGGCAACTTTCTTCAGCTGAACCATCTACACTCAGCACCATGTTAAGTTGACTACCAGGTTTTAATCCATAAAGTGTCCATTTCTTCTGAGTTTTCTATTCTATTTGAGTACATCGAACCAGCTGTGAAAATCTTCTGAAATATATTTTACAAAGAGATAATGATGACTAAAATCCCACGAAAGCTAACAGAAAGAATACACCAGACAAGGCAAGCAATTGAACAAAGAGGAAATACTGGGAACCAAAGACAGGAAAGCAGTATGATAATAGTAAGTCAATACATATCAATTATAACAACTGATATAAGTGGTCTCACTTCACCAATCAAAAGAAACAGGCTAGAGCCAAGGACACAACTCAGTGGAATGGCACCTGCCTGGCAATTAGGAGGCTATGAGTTTGATTCTTGGTACCACAAATTAAAAAAAAAGAATGAAAAAGACTGGCAGGATGGATCAAGAAACAAGATCCAATAATATGCTGCATAAAAGAAACACATTTAATTAAAAAAAGATAGACTGAAAATAAAAAGATGGAAAATAATTCTTCATGCAACAGGAACTAGGCAAAAAGCAAGAGTAGCTATTCTATTTGTAGTCAAAGTGAACTTCCAACCAAGACTGATCAAGGGAGACTGAGAACGCCACTACATACTTGTTAAGGGAAAACTCCAAGAGTAAGAGATAAGAATCATAAAAATATATGCACCAATATATAGAATGTGCACTCAGCTGTATAAAGCAAATATTAACGGGTATGAAAAATCAAATAAGGACTACTGTAATTATAACGAGGGAACTCAATACCCCACTGTTACTAATATATCAAAGAAACAAAAAAAAAAACAATGAAGAAATATCAGAACTGAATCAAAGCTGTGAACAAATGGACTTTGGAAATGTCTACATAGTGTTCTACCCTACAGCATCAGAGTACACATTGTTCTTAGTTGCATATGGTACATTCTCCAGAATAAACCACATACTAGCTCGTAGAACATGCTTAGGTAAATCCAGAGGAATTGAAATAATACCATGCATATTATCTAATAATAGTGTAGTTAAATTGGAAATCAATGGTGAAAGAAACCACAGAATATGTGGTAATTAAATAATGCCCTCCTGAACAACCAGTGAGTCACAGATGAAATTAAAGAAGAAATTAGACAGTAGCTACAGTTAATTGATAATGCTAGTAAACATACTTAGGATGCAATGAAATGATTCTTAAAAGAGAAGATTGTAGTGGTAAATTCTCACATCAGGAATACACAGTGAGCACTAATGAAGGACTTGGCAAAACTCAAATTTAAAAAAAATAAGAATAAACCAAGCCCAAAGATCAGATGAATGAGGAAATTATGAATATACAGGAAATTGTGAATATACAGGAAATTATGAATAACAGAAGTGGATGCAAGTTAGACTAAGAAAACTATATAAAGAATCAATGAATTGAAGAGTTGGTTGTTTGAATGACTAAATATGATTGACAAATCCCTAGCCAACCTTATCAAAAAAGGGCTGAAATGACTCAAATCCCTGCATTTAAGAAAGCAAACTCTGAAACCACAGCAGAGCCTGCAAAACTCCAGAAAATATTTGATACCTACTTTGAGAGCCTGCATTCTTATAATGAGACAGAGTCTGACTAGGTAGCTAAATGGTACAGGCTAGTCTGGTTTAGTCTCCCAGAGTGCCAAGATTACAAGTGTGCCTCAATTTACTTAGCTAGACTATCTTTCTCTTTCTTTCTTTCTTTCTTTCTTTCTTTCTTTCTTTCTTTCCTTCCTTCCTTCCTTCCTTCCTTCCTTCCTTCCTTCCTTCTTTCTTTCTTTCTTTCTTTCTTTCTTTCTTTCTTTCTTTCTTTCTTTCTTTCTTTCTTTCTCTTTCTTTCCACTATGGAGCCTCAGAGGCCTTGTACTCATTGTGATCCTCTTGCCTCAACTTCCCAAGTGCATCAGCACACCAGCTGGACTATTTCTAATTATGTTTCTATTTTACTGTTTCCTACTGGTGGAAATTTATCAAGATAATTTAAGTATGGAAGATAAACTGCACTCTAAATCTATGCTGTGCAATTCACAATTGAATTACTTTTTCAAATTATATATGCATTTTTGGATACATATTCCAATTTAGTTTTTATACTTTTATAGTCGGGAATAAAACTATTTGGTAGATTTTGGTCTATTTTAGATTTGGGGGTTTTTGTAACTTTTTTCCTTTGCCCATTAGAAGCAACTACTTTATATTGAATTACATTGCAATTATTTTTGTTTAGTCAATCCAACTTGAGATGCAGTGTTATTTTTTACTATAATCAACTTAATTGTTTACATTTTTCAACCAATTTTTCTTTTATGGACCTTCTTCCAGATACGTCTGCTATTATTCTAAAGGGATTTGTCAACTGCAGGTCTAGAATATAGCTAAAAATATTGCACCCTGACCAACAAAAATTTTCAGCTTTTTCTTGACTAAAATCTTTGAAAATATATTACACATTTTTAGTTAGGGCAGCCTCAACTTATCATGATTAAATTGCTTCCAAATCTTAAGTGTTTAATTGTTCACTTCCTTTATATTCTCACTTTCAAATTCAAGTATTTTGAGGGATTTTTACTCTCTGCTATCCTAATCAATACAGTTTAGTAAGAATATTGAAAAGATTAAATATGCTTATATTATGATCAAGGAAACTAATGAACTGAAAAGGTAAATGAAATTCTTTGTTCCACTTATGTGGTTTTTATTCATAATGTATTTTTCAATACATGATAATTACATTAAACTTGGGTAACCCTTCCCTTGTACCCACTACTCTATCCTCTTGTGCACATTTTCCCCTTTCCAGCTCTACAGAGTCTACCTCTGTTTCTTACTCTTTCTTTTATTTTGATCATTAATTATTCATATTTTGGGTTTTTCATAGAGAAGCAACCATGAAATATTTATACTTCTGCAGTGAACTTATTCCCTTAGCATTTTGGTCTTAATATCAATCTATTTTTCTAAAAATAACCAAACTTATCTTTATTTATGTCTGAGTAGTCCTCCATTGTATATATGCACCACATTTTCTTTACCCATTCATCTGTCGAAGGACATATAGCCATTTCTGAGATTTAGATGCTGTGAATTGTGCTTCTATAACATAGGTATAAATGTGTCACTGTAATATGAAGACTTCAAATATTTTGAGAAGAGGTTTAGCTTGGTGGAATGAATTTTTTATATTTACATTTTTTGTGAATCTCCTTACTGACTTTTGCAGCGGTTGTACTAGTTTACATTCCCACCAGCAACGTAGAAAGATTTCTTTTCCCACAGAAACACATCAGTATTTGTTGTTTTTGGAATTCTTGATGATAGCTATTCTTACTGTGGATAGATTGATTTTTTAAAAAAAATTTATTTTAAAGAGAATAAAACAAAGAGGGCAGTACAGAGCATATAGGAACAGGACAACCTAGGCAACACAGTTCTTTACATTAAGACAACCGGACATCAACAGTAGCTATCACAATATCTCTTACCCTGCTATAGTTGAGCATAGTTTCAAATACAACAATATCAAACATAACAGAATAGTATAAAGCTATGCAAAGATACAAACATAACAAAATAGTATAAAGCCATGCAAAGAGCATAGTTTCAAATACAATAATATCAAACATAACAAAACAGTATAAAGCCATGCAAAGAGTGAAAGAATTATGGGGCTTTCTGAACCGAATAACAGAAAATGATCAATGGGTATTACACTATCTCATTTTCAATTGAAAAATTTGTTTAAACTATCACACATATTCAAATCCCAATAAGACACAATGTGATAGATAGAACCAATGGTAGTAAAAGAATAGAAGCATGGTAGGACTTCTAAGAAGGATGATATTAAATCAGCAATAGCTGTCATAATGTTTTGTTTTCTTCAAAACAGCTGTTCATATCATCACGCATGATATAGTCAAACAAAACAGAATAAATCTATTCCAACTGGTGATTGAAAACATTGAAAGACTTCAAAGCTATGAGATGGGGACTAATGCTTACCATAAAATTTTATATACTCTTATCAAATCTCATACTAGGGAGACTATGTGGTATTTACCGTTGTGAGTTTGGTTTATTTCGCTTAAGAGAATGGTCTCAAGTCGTGTCCATTTGTTTATAAATATCTCAATGTGATCATTCTTTATAGCTGAGTAGTACTCCACTGTATGAAAATGCCACAACTTTTTTATCCATTCCTCAGTTGATGGGCACTTGGGTTGTTTCCAAGATCTGGCTATTACAAATTGTGCTGCTATAAACATGGGTGCACATATATCACTGTGGTATGATGTTTTGAGTTCTTCTGGGAACATGCCCAGAAGTGGAATAGCTGGGTCAAATGGGACTTCCAAACCAAACTTTTTGAGGAGTCTCCAGACTGACCTCCACAGTGGTTGCACCAGTTGACACTCCCACTAACAGTGTAGAAGTGTTCCTTTTTCCCAACAGCCTCTCCAACACTTGTTGTTGGTAGTGTTTTCTATCCTGGCCATTCTTAATAGATTGATTCTTGATGTTTACATTTCTCTAATGGTAAAAGATGCTGAATATCTTTTCATGTACTTATTGGGTATTTGTACTTTTTCTTTTCAAAACTTACTCATTTCATTTGCCCATCTTGCCTGAGTCTTTATTTGGGATTCTAAATTTTGTTTTTTATTAATTTGTGTATTTTGGATTTTTATTAGTATATTTGCAATACATGATTATTACAATCACTGTACAGAATTGGTACATGTACACAACACAGTTCAATTTTTTCCCTTTATCTCCATCCTGTTATTTTTCCAGTGTCACATTATCTTATAAGAGCTTATACATTTAAATATATATATATATATATTTATATATATATATATTATATATATAAAAGCAGAAAAATAGGCTAAAGAATACTTAAAACACACAAGATAATTATACTAAGTCAAGGTACATTTTTAGATGCAATTGTATGAATTTTCTTCATTTTTCCTCTTTCTGAAGAAACGCTGGCAGTCTCTTTTCAGTTCTGTAGTTTGACTCTTCACTCTGTTAGATGTTTCCATTGATGTGCAGAAGATTTAAATTTGTTATACACTTGTTTATTCTCACTATTAATTCCTGTGCAGCTGGAGATGAAGAGCACAATCATTATGCACTGCAAATATGTACTAATAAAAAAAAGTAAAAGAAAGTTTTTACCTACACCCATGTATTCAAATGTTTTATCATGTTTTTTCCTTCAGTAGATTAAGTGTTTATATTTTTCTAAGTCTTTGGTCCATTTTGACTTGCTTTGATTCAGAATGAGTGATATGCGTCTAGATTCACTTTTCTCTACATGGATCACCAGTTTTCTCACTTCCATCTGTTAAAGAGGCTATCTTTTCCCAGAGTCTGTTTTTTTTTTGGCATTTTCGTTAAAAGTCAAATGGTTGAAGGTTCAGGGGTTGCTGCTGCATTCCAAGTAATATTCAATTGATCAATATGTCTATTTTTGTGACAGTACCACGCTGCTTCCGTCACTTCTGGTTTATAATATAACTGGGAATCTGGGATTATACTGCCTCTGAGCTTGCTCTTGTTCAGGATGCATTGGTTATTCTGGATGTCTTCTGTTTTCCATATAAATTGTAGGATTTTTTTTAGATCTGTTATGAATGCTCTTGATATTCATATTAGAATAGAATTGTGTTGAATGCATGTATCATTTTCTGTAACATGGCCATTTTAAGAACGCTGGTTCTGTCTATATTTCAGCAAGGTTGGCCTTTCCATTTTTAATGTACTCTTTTCTGGGGTAATCTTTGTTATGGAGGTCCTTTGCTTTCATGGCTATGTTAATTTCTAAATTTTTAATTTTTTTGAAGCCATTGTGAATGAGATTGTTTTCTTTATATCTTTCTTAGTGGGTTCATTGTAATATACAGGAAAGCTATTGATATTTGTGTGTTGATTTTGTATCCTGTCACTTTCCTGAACTTGTTCATTACTTCAAAGTATCTTCTAGTGGAATTTTTGGGCCTTATATGTAAAATATTATGACATCTGTAAATAAAGATATATTACTTTGATTTCTTCCTTCTCTATTTGTATGCCTTTTATTTTTTTCTTCTTAACTGTTTTGAGTACTATATTAAAGAGGCATGCTGTGATTGAACATGATTCTTTCACTTCTGATTTCACAGGGAATTTTTGCCATTTAGTACAATATTGGCAAGGAGTTTATCATAACTGGATTTTGTCATTTTGTTGTAAGTTCCTTCTCTATTCTTTGTCAAGGCTTTATCATGGATGGATGTTGGATCCTGTCAAAGAGTGTTCTGTGTTTGTTGAGATGATCATGTGATTTTTGTCCTGGCTTGTGTCGGTATGATGTATTACATTTCCTGATTTATGTAAGTTGAATCATTCTTGTTTTATTGGGATGAAGCCAAGTTCCTCATGATGTATGACTTTTTCAATGATTTGTTGCATTCTGCTTATAAGAATTCTTTTGTATCTATCTTAATTAAGGAAATTGGCTTGTAATTTTTTTTGTTGAGTTTTTGATCCAGTATGCTTGTTTATGTGCTTTGATAAAAGAGTTAAGGCCATCAACACTTAGTGCTATTATGGAAAGTATTTATTAAAAATGATGCATTCATTAGCCTTGGGGGTAAAGCAGTACTGCATTTCATAGTTCTCACTGATTCTTTCTCTTAAAAACCCATGACATTATCATAATATGGTGGGCTTCTCTGTCAAGTTGCTGACCCTTATTTAGGTTTTTGCCCTTTCAAATTTCTCTGCACTCTTGGATGCTATTGAGCTTCTTCTGAGTTGTTTATGAGCATTGCAATATCCAGCTCCCCAAGATGGAAAAAAAAATCTAAGTTGATTTGTCCAATCTCACCAGGCTTAATAGTAGCGGAGTCTATATTAGAACTCAACACACTTAATTTCTTCAACAGGGCTCTTTCCATTTTATCAGAATGGGCTTGTTTACAGAATTAACGTCTATTTCATATGTAATAACCTATGTAACCAAATAATTGTACCATTGTTAGTGTTTCAAGCTTCAATTGAAGATTTTGTGAAAATAAAGGTAATTGAGGCTTAGTCATATCATCCCAAATAATAATCACTGTCAATAAAGATGTATTAATTTCTAAGTATGACAGGAAACACATTAACCAAGCATTTTAGTTTGGATTAATGGCACCAGTTAGAAAAGAAATGTGGATCAAACACTGTCAGTAATTTTCATGATAATTTTAACTAAAGGGTAACAGCTGTATAGTTATAGCCATGTAGCACTATGAGGGTTTTGAAAATGTGATTATAATTTGCTGTGGTAAGACCTTAGAATGAAAGTTATAAAGTCCATGATGTGGATAAAAAAATCACCCAAAAGTGAAGCACATGCACACGCACACACACACACACACACACACACACACACACAAACACCAATATTCCTTGGGTTTAATTACTATCATCCATGATTATTGTTTAGGTTTAACATTTTGTTTCCTTAAGTGGGCTACTCCCAGGGTTCAAAACCATGGGATAGCAGGAATGTTTTATGAATTATGATGAAAGTTCCGTGGTGTATAATGACAATTGAAGGCATTTAATAGGAAGTATCATAAGGACTCTGTGGTTATGGGATATCGAATGATCTGTTTTTCCAAGAAAGGAAAATATGTGACAAGATACACATGTGGGATGGTTATGCCCTCATGGACACTACAGAAAACACATTCTATTTCTACAACAATTAGGTGCTTAGAGCAACTGCATATTCTTAAGAAAAGCAGCGTTTTGGTTTACAGGTCTTACACAGTCTTTGTGCTGCCTTTAAAGTCTACATGGAGTCTTAAGGAAGAGTATGAAGGCTGAAGTAAATAAAAACCTATTTATTAAAAGCAAAAGTACAAAGAAAACATGAATATACTCATTAAGACGCAAGCTTATCTTTGTTAAAGTTACTCACACATTTTTGAGGCATTAAGCAGGTGCTCTATCAATAAATTATAATGTGCAAGTAACTTTTAAGTAATTGAGGAATAGTTTTATTATATTACAATAAGCAAAGAGTTTCATTGAGCAATAATGCCCCAAAGCAAATGTGTCTCCTTTTGTTTATTCAACTGAAGAATAACTGTGTGCCTTCAAAGCAAATATTGAGAATATTATTAGGAAAAGTCAAGGACCAATGCAACTGTTCCTTAATTATGTGGAAAGATCACCAGAGAAATATTGCTTATATAATGGAAGCTAAATTACTGAGCCATTTTTTCCCATTTCCCCATTCATTTTAAGGTGAAAGCACATTTTATTCTCTATGAAAAACCTCTCCTTTGGCTATTTTTCGGTGCTACTGATGAATTCTGGCTTCTGTTCCTGTTGGGACTCAAATTTGAAAGC